>QMFG01001573.1:0-19531 GCA_003314545.1 Ramaria sp. MG151 | reverse complement strand
CAATTCGGAATCGTGATGTTCGGGTGGTTCGGAAGGTGGAATAGACCATAAATCATGATCGTGACAGGATGCTGATCAGTTTTTATCCATTTTGGAGGACCACCTGCTGCCTAGCCTGGAGGAAAGTGGAATTCCTGAGGAACAGGTAATTTTTCAACAGGACAATGACCCATAGCACGAGTCAAAGAAGGCCAAGAACTGGATGGAAAACAACAATATCACTCTCCTTGACTGGCCTGCACAGTCTCTAGACCTGAATCCTATTGAGCACCTCTGGGGTCATGCAAAAAACAGGCTTAAGGAGTATCCAACACCACCCAAGGGAGTTTGGCAAATTTAGGAGAGAGTAGAGGAGGTATGGAATAACATACCACCAGAGGTGTGTCAAAATTTGATAGAGTATGCCTAGAAGACTTGAGGGAGTAATTAAGGCTAAGGGGGGCAATACCAAGTGCTAGAATTGCAACTTACTATTTCTCTGATACCCTCTCACAAAACTGAGTCAATGAGCCCTTGATTTGAATTGCCCATATATTCATCACCCCTGATTGGAATTACATAATTTTTAATAGTTGCATAGCCCTGATTAGATTCTTTGATGCACCAACACTTTTTTCATATATGTTTTACATTCAAAGCTATTCAATGAATAGTTCAAAAGCACCAAACATTGACTCAGTTTTGTGAGTTACTGTATGATTGGATTTGACCAGTGATTGTTTCACTATACATTAATGGAGCAATTCAGGAAAATTGATGGATAAGAAGGTTGTTGGAGAAAGTGATGGGATCGAGGTGATGTTGCTTTGGCATTTGGAAATGACCATTCAGAAGGTTTTCTTCAGACAGAGATTTTGTGGGAGTGTAAGGGATAAGATTATGATCATGACAATCCCCTGGATCTTGAGTCTGACTGAGTTGTGTTTTACTCACATGACTCCCTTTCTGGGCTTAGCTGCCCTTGCACTGCTTTGAACTGCCAGTTAGATATAGTCATGGTAACCTGGCTGACTAATTGTTTGTGCTGACCCAAATGATGAATCAGCTGGATCTAAAATGGAGCCATTCCACTAGAGCTTGTGGGTGGGATGTGGCAAGTAGAGAGAGACAAAGGGGTTAATGAGTGTATTCAGCTGATATCAGAATGGAGCAAATATACAAGTAATTTATGGGTTTATACTGAAAGGTCAGGGATTGGGTTTGGGTAGTTGGATAAGAGTAGAGTGTGTTTCAAGTTCAACAAATGTCAGAGGTAAGCTTTCATAACCTGGCAACCAGGGAATATGGTAGAAATAGAACATGGGGACAAACCCAGGGCTAAAAACCCATTCCAGAACATCCCATGGTCTTCCAAAGTCCAGCCAGAAACTGACTCTCACAGTACTGTGAAAGGTAACAAATTCCCACAGTAATATGTTCTTCTAACTGGGTCAAAAAGGCCAATATGCCATGTTGATGTCCTCAGCTAGAGGATCATGGTCTGGTAAGGATGATACATGCCATAAGTGGCAAGAGTTTGATAATCTTGGGGAACAAGCTGGAGAAGCTTGACTCCATGATAGGTGGGGTTTCATTGTGTTTGCGGGGGACTGATTGATTGGCCTCAGATCTTCTGCATCTCTTTCAAATCGGATACCTGCATCGGGTGTGAGTATAGGCAACATTTTGGAGCAAAGACAAAGTTCAAGAACGCTCGGCGGCGATGATGAAGCAGCCGATTTTGAGGGAAAAAAAGTGGTTTTCTTTATCGGTTTTCTGTTTTAATGATGCTCATGTGCTGTCGCCAGGTTTACATTTTTCGACCCATATCTCACGAAGTGTTAGGGATTTATCATCGATGGTGACTTGGCGATACAGTAGAAAGAAGTGCAAACACCTGGAAAGCATCGCACTGTGCGCGGCTTTCGGCTCTTCCAGCGTGTAGCACCTGACAATGCTTCACAGGGAACTTTACCGTTTATTTCTTCCCGGGTTCTCTGGGCTTGGTCGGTGAATAAGCCCATCTTGAAGATAGCCATTAATGATCTGGAATTGTTTGCGTGGGTTTTGCTGTGGGCTGGAGTGCAGGCAACGACAGTGAAGACAAGCCAGGAAAAGCAATTGTTCTGGAGATTATCCAGCGACGACATCGGATGTGGCTGATCGAAAGGCTACTATGATGTATGGCTTACCAGAGCTTGCGTCCGGAGCCTCTACTGGCGCTGTCACCGTTCCTTTCACGATAGCTCAAACTGGCCCGGATAAGCCAGAGGGAACCTTGATAATCATAACAATACTCAGGCCACTAGTGCATGTGGTCCTGATCGCGCCTCCCTGAATCTGGGGGCTGCCAGATCTTTGTAGGCATCCGAAGGCATTTAACTCTTCCAAAATCCAGCACCTTGAATGACGCAAGAGGTGCGTGCTATACTTGTTACGCATGATGCGTAATTTTATCAGAGCTAAGACGGTCCGAGTGTAAGTTTTCTCTTCCTTGTATGTTTTGGATGCTGTCCGTGCGAGTTGACGCGAGGGAAAACCATAGAGGGCAACGCCAGGGTCGTGGTCGCAGCCCCAAACCACAGACCGGTCTTGGTCTTGGTCAGGGTTGGGGAACCTCTATTTTTGCTTTATTGTCGGTCATGCTCCTTCAGTTCCGACATTTCCGTACCTGGATATGAAGTGTGGCATGACGAGACTTGTAATGGATGTCTCCCCTCCCCGTAAGGATTTAGAAATTTAGAACGAGTTTCAGAAACCCCTGGTTTAAGCCTCAATTAACAATATAGAAGTCAGAACTATCTAAAAAAATCATAAACACAAATAGAACGTTCAACAGCGCTTCTGAGGCCTGGTCATGCGACTGAGCACCTGGATTACGCTGTGATTACATTTAAACAACCCATGAGCGACTCAGACGATGAATGGTGGCTGAATGGAGGATGAACTGGCACACACACAGACTCTTTAAGCCGTCTCGGATGAAGAAGAAGTAGATGATGATGCATTTTACCTGGAGGATATTGCAACATATCTGCTCATTGTGGACACAAGCTTGATAAAAATCGAGAGATGCAGCAGCAAGCAGATTTGGACAGAGAGTGACAAAAACACTCTTGAAGGAGTATTTGACTCAGACACTGGAAAATATACTGTAAAAATTGATGATATTCTGTGTAGATAATGTCCTTCTTAAATACAAGTGAATTCAGGGGTTTAAGAGCATGATTTTTCATGAGATAAAAAATACAGGAGTGAAAAATGGAGCTAGGGGTTGAACATGGGAGAATAATGTTCATAAATTGTTCTGTATAGAAAGGGGGTTAAGTACAAAGTTGTGGAGCTTGTTCTGGATTGAAATGAGTATGTAATGATGGTGGACAGATCAGCTGGAGGGGGGGATATATATAAAACCATGGGGGCTTGGCCCCAGGTGTCCATGTTATGATATTGAGTCAATAAATTTATTTTAAATAGAAGAGTCATGCTGGGAGGTAGGGCAATTGATCCTGAGATGATGGATAGTGTGTATTGCTTCTTGGGCCGCATATATGCAGGTCCCTCATCTCAGATGAATAATTTGAGGTGTTTAGGAAGATCCCATGTTCCCCTAGCTCAGAAGGAAGATTGTGACAATTTGGCTTGTTGTATATTGGTTTCTCAACTCAAATTGACGGTAGTGGTAGGATGGACAGTGTCTGATATCAGGGACTTTTGATTCCCCTCGACTTGGCTGATAAAAATTGGTGTGAGATTGGGTAGGAGTGTGGTGAAAGGCACTAACAGATGATAGAAAAAATGTCAAAAGAAAATAATACGAAAAATGAATCATAGCTCTGTGTATTTCCTCTTCCTAACAAAGCTGAGCAGGAATCCAGACTGGCACAGTCAAGGGCACACAGAGCATACCTGACTTGTCCAGAGCTAATGCCCAATGCTCAATTGGCACCTCCCTGGCTTAGTCTGTGTAACAGTTGGAGTGACCAAGAATTCATCACCACTATGGGTGTTGACACTACAACATTTTAATTCTATGTCCTCCATTCTTTAGAATACAACACCTACTCCCAGAACAATTCCTCTCAACATGGGAAGCCTTGCCTAGGAGGACACCCTTTAGATACTGTGGGAGCACTTAATTTTCTCTCTTTGACCATGTGGAATATCTCTCTGCAACAAATATTTGCATTTGTTCCCACAGTGAGCTGATATATTGGTCTTGCACTAGACATTTTGCACAAGGCTTTGTATCCATACCTGAAGCACAACTCAATGGACTTCTGAGGAGGAGATTGTAAGGGCAGTCCTCCTAGTACCTGGAGGTATCTAGTAGAGGGGAAATCCAAAGATATAGATGCATACAAGAAAGTACATATCTCATAGTAAAGGGAAAACCTAAAGAAGAAAGTCCAAGGGCCCTTATTACTAGTGAGACTACTATATACTACTGCTTGGCACCCAACTAGGGGTGGCTCTACATGCTGTTGACGCTGCCTGAATGCTCTCCCCATTAGGCTCTTTGACCCCGATGAAGGCCAGATGTTAGGCCAGATGCTTTGATTACTTTGAACCTCAGAGCTAAAGACCATTGCTTGGGAGTGAAGTTTGACTTCAGAGTCCATGCCTCAGATATGTTGAAATTTGGAACTTGGAGATGCAAAAGCATCTGCCAAATTGGTTGTCCCCTGACAGAGATGAGTTGTGGAATTGATACATGCAAGACACTCCATGCTTGGACTAATGATAAGGGCATTTGGTTCCATTGATGGTCTTAGCTGTCCAATGACCACATCAGATGACTCTGAAACAGAATGTTTCCTACAACAGGTGGCTACATGTTCATGTATTTGCTTTCACTGCTTGAGGTGAGTAGTTCAACACATAACACATCACTGGTTTGACAGTTTATGCTAGGAGAAATCCTAGCTGCAATGGTCAGGGTAGTATATTCACATCATGTAATGACAGTGCTAATATCTAACTAAAAATGGCACCTAAGTACCATTGTGACATTATGCATCTTCACATGTGTGTTATGCTTAGAGCATTGCATGCTGATTGCGAACGCTTGGAGGAGTTTGTGCAACTGCAACATCACAGATGATTGTTAAAATATAAGCACAAGAGATCCAGTCTTTGTTGCAAAGTACTCTGAACGTTTAGAGTAACAACGGACTATCAAAAAAATGTAAGCAGATATTGTAAGAATCAAAGATAAACTGCTACTCACTTCACTCTTTGTCGTGAAGTACTGAAGTGTTTGAGCACTCTAGCAGCACTCATGAAATGCTAAGAATAAAAAATGGTACGACGAAAAAAAAAAAAGTTCGACTTTACAAGACCGGCCATACATAGCCACTCACCGGAGTAAGTAGCTCGGCCTGACCGTGGATCGCGTGCAATCTCAACAACAATAACAAGTTATTCCTCTTTGAAGCAAAATGCTGCCCCGTGGCATGACCATCTGCATTGCTAGTAGATTTCCTGGCCGCCCTGTGCGATAACCCTGCTCCACAGACGCGGGAAGCCGCGGTCCGCCGAACTGACCATGGGATCATAATACCTAAAAACTCTCAGCTGCTTCTTTTTAAATATGCTGCATTTTTGCACATCGTACCCCAGGATCCTTCTCGTCCATCATAGTCACTCAGCATCAAGATCGTCATGGGCAAAATCAGAGAGGAGCCTCCAACCGCTAACGATGAGATCGTTGTCCCCACCGCACTATCGAAAGGCCAGTTCATTTACGCGTACTCGCTTATCACCAGCTTGTTCTTCGCCTGGGGCTTCGCATATGGACTTCTTGACTCTCTGAATAAGTGAGATTCTCAAGCCGTGGGCAAAAATCTGTGTTGTTGATGTTATCTTGTCTAGGCATTTCCAGCAGGTGTTTGGGATTACCAAAACTCAGTCTACTTTCATGCAGGTGTCGTATTTCGGTCGGTTCGTTTGGTAGATGTATCGCGCATGCCATCTCATTTTTTTTAACTTTAGGCGCATATTTTCTCTGGGCTCCGTAAGGTCTCTTACTCTTCGAAATGTCACTTATTAACGACGCGTAGCTGGGCTGGAACATTTATGCGTCGGGTTGGATACAAGGTGATTGCCTGTCTCTGACGGGTGACGCAGTGTTATTAACAAAGTTATTTTTTTGAAGAACGGAATCTACGCCGGATTGACGATGTATTCCGTAAGTTAGAACCTCACTTGTTGCTGGATGGTTAGACTTATGACCATGCTATATAGCTGGGTGCTAGTGCGTCATCCCCCGCACTTATTTTGTGTCCTGACCATAAGTCCGCTTGTTCAATCCAGTATTCTACTGGCCAGGTGAGCATACAATGAGAATATTCCCTCACCGCGCTAGAGCTGAGCATGATATTTTCAGTGGCGGTCAAAAAGAGTTATGCAGGATTCATTGTTAGTATTCTTTATTTTCAAAAAGACGTGCTTAACTAGACCTTCTCAAACGCAGATTTGCACCTTCTTCATCTCCATGGGTCTTTCCACGCTGGAAGTGGCTGCAAATACATACATCACAGGTAAGAATATGAAAGGCACTGGTCATGTTAAGCAGCTTACCCTTGCAAATCAAGTATTGGGTGATCCGAAATATGGTGCCATGCGTTTGACATTCAGTCAGTCATGGTAAGTTGTTGGCTTGCCCCGCATACCGGTCGGGCACTGGACTCACGGGATCACAGGAACGGAATCGGCGCATTCGGTGAGCCCCACGTTGTGTGACACCTGCCCCCATACAAGCTGAAAGAAATTGGGATAGCCGGGCCTTTGATTGCATCACAGGAGTTTTTCAAAGGCGCAAACGCTACATCACTCACCAATGTTCAATGGGTGTACCTTGCAGTTGGTGCGTAGAGTTCATTTTCGGATGAGAGAGTCAGTTAACTCAATGGTGGTTTCCCCTCCTAGCATGTTTTGGTTGTGTCCTCCTTGTATTGTTCCGACTTGCTAAACTCCCGGAGGTCGATGAGGCTAAACTGCCCGATACATTGGAAAACCAGGATGACGTTGCCCCTCTTTATAAACAGTATCATTTGATTTTCGGATTTTGGGCGCAATTCTCGTACGTTCGCCTCCTTTCTGGGGTGTGATACGTGCTAACTTACTGTTGGGCTGGGCTGGTAGGTATGTTGGAGCTCAAGTGGCGGTTGCAACGGTGCGTGGCCTTCTCTTGGTTATGTTGATCTCGAGATGTGACGGACGATCATCTCCAGTTTTGCACCAACTTTTTCGCCGATACACTCTCGATCAACTTCTCACCGTCTAAAGCTTCGCTGTGGTATTCTTACTGCCAGATGGTTTTCGCACTAGGGTAAAGTGTCACCTCGTAGAATGCCGTGTTGAGACTTAGGAGAGCTACACAGGCGTTTCATCGGCTCGGCTGTGCTCAGATTTGTCGACCGTGAGTCAGGTAGCTCCGTTTGCGAGAGCTTATATGTAATGGAGGCTTTGTTCTATAGCGGCGCATGCATTAACATTCTATTTGGCGGTAAGCTATATCTAATTTAGAGCCTTCAGAGTTCTTTTGAGGAAGACTCGAGGTCAGATTTTGTTTTCCTGGTGCTTATTGACTGCATAGGCATGCGCTTTGTTCACTCTCGGAGTCATCTATGGAAATGGCAATGCTGCCGTAGTTTCAATGTTTTGTATGTTCAGTTTTAATCATTTACTTGCTGCTTGCTGACTTTGGGTCCTTCAGTCGTGTTTTTCTTTGAGAGTATATGCTGGGTAATTTTGTTCTCCAATATATTAGTATCAATAGGCAACTTATATACCCATTCTCATGCCGTACAGCCCACCATCTACGTAAAAATTTATGCAATATCTTCGTCGAAGCTAGCTCACGGTAATTGCAGGCATTAGCCATTAGCCGCCTCGGTCGTCTCACGAAGATAGGCGGAAGTTTCGTGGTTTCCGGAGTCGGTGGTGGAGCGGTTCGTATATCATTTCACATGTGGTGCAATCAGTCTACTGAATAAGAATAATCTGCAGCTTTATGCCCCTCTCCAAGGAGTCCTATCCGACAATAAGAATGTCCAGATCGGCTATTGGGTCGCGTTCGCTGGTTACATCAATGCTTTGGCATATGGCGTGGGCATGTGCATCGACAAGGAGCGGAGGAAGAGAATAGATTCAAAGACAGGTCAGCGGATCGAAGCTACGCCGCCCACATACGTAGAAGATGCGTTTGAGAAGGGCGGAATGGAGAAGTCTGAAGTCCTGGAAACGATATAAGGCAATGATGCGCCAATGCTGCAATACGAATTCTGCGATTGTATATATATATGTGTGTGTGTGGTAGCACAGCAAAATACAGTTCTGGGAGGAGGTGTTTCGGGCCCTGAATTAGCGGTGGTTCAACTTGATCTCCGCTCTCGAAGTTTTTTTTACAACTTATTTCGCTGCACGTTCCACCATCTTTCACACGGGTAACGACTTGGCAGCTCTTCTCGAAGATTTCATGCGCTGCTAATATACCCAGGTTCAGGGGTTCAAGCCAAGGTCCATACGAATCCCTGAAGCAAAGCCTCATGCATGTCCTGTTCTCTCAGATATGGGCTTATCTGCCGAATAGCTCGGATCGCAGTCACATTGTTCACCTCTATAATACACAACACTCACACTCAAATCATTCAGTTCCGATACTGTCTATATCCACAATTCAGTTGGCTATCGAATGAACGGTGCCCTGTTTGAGTTCTTTGCTGGCACCAATGGAGTCCGCGACAGATGATAGGCAACTTTTTTTTTTCTCGGACTCTGCCTATCGCTTCGTCATCAAGGAAGCGTTTTCTGTCAGCCATCCCAGATCTCTTATAGCTTTCTCTGGGACCACTAAAGTGCTTTGGTGACCGGTTTGACACGTTTTTCAAAGTGCTGGGAGTGGACCGGAAGTGATCCTCATGACTGCTGGTGTCCATGGTCACGGCCATCAATTTCATAACTGGTAACATGCACACTTGCGCAGGGTTTTCAAAAAATTTTAAGCTTGACATGCATATTGAGTTTTGGTCATGACTCGGAACCTCCCACGTCCATGGTCAGAATACATCGGATCCCCCCTTCTTCGATGCCTTTTCCCGCTTGTGTCAGACTGTATGCTTGCGAGATTTACGACACTTGCTGGCCTGTATCGGATCGGATGGGAAATTGGCCGGTATGGATATGAACTCCTCACGGAAGTGGGGAGGGTCTGAAAAGTCCGGGCACCAATTCGATCTACCTGGCTTTGCGTCAAATTTCTTGGGAAAACCAAAAAAGATCACTTCTTTTCCAAATTCTTGCCCTCGCGCATCGGAGAAAACGCCTTTTTGTTGTTCGTGCGGTATTCAAAGCTTTCCGGAAGGATCTGAGCTTGCGTGTGGGAGTGCATACAAGGCATTCAGCAAATGCCTTGTGGAACATGCTACAGCGTCTTTGGCGGTAAAACACACCACACGAACCGGACACGTTTAAAAGGGTGTCCTGTACAAAGCTGCCGCTTGAAGGAGGTTGAATATACGGGGTATCTCCGAGATTAATACCATACAATGCCCGGCTCTTTTCACATATCCGAACTCCCTGCAATTCTTCGTTTTGGCGTGACAAGCAGTCATGGACAATGCTGCGGCCAGCGCGTGAAGTCTCACGACATCCCGAGTAGCCTTACTAGTTCCTGGAATCTTATTATACACATTGGGACAAATTCAAGTGTGTCGTGCTGTTGTCGCCCCAGCCGGTGGGAATGCAGGTACAGTAACGAACAGAGGAGAAAAAAATAAAAAAATAATCGTGACAGCTGTTCGCGATTGAGATGAATCTAGGTCTGGAGCTGCCCTGTCCTGACGTAGACACGTTATCGGTGTAATACGGGTATCACCGGATTCCATGCTGGCCCGTTAGGCTCCAAAACTCTAGATCTTGGTGGTTAGGCGTGCTTGCAACTATGTTTGGAGATGGATATATGACGAGAGGATAACGGTTCGCCGAGGGCTTTCTGGGAGACAACAAAGCTATGTCTGGCTAGCAACGCAGATGAGCGGCAATGAGAAGACCTTGAGGAAGACTGGCAACTGGCAATGCCGGCTGTGCCAAGAATAGCCAAATGGAGTGACAACGCTCACCATAATTTGATATTCAGGTTGCAAAGTGGGCCGCGTGTATCGATCCTGGACGGTACGGGAACTACGGTACAAGCGAAGAAGAGACAGCAGCGCACTGATGGGTGCAGATGTGGCATGGTAAGTAAAATGTCTCGGGTTCTTCATGAGCCTAATGGCTAACGGTGACCGGAATTTCTAACGATTGAAGCTGTGCATCCAGGTTCCATATGATGACGCAGACTCGCGCGGTATGGGGGGGGAACAGTACAGCCTGACATCAAGAAGCGCTGTTTTTCTATGCTTCGCTGGCAAGAAAGTGCCGCCGGCTGATTGGTAGATGATCGCCAAACTGTAGGGGCCTTATTGTTGGATCCCTTGTGAAGATATAAACGATGCGCCAGTTGCGAGAGAACGCCTAGTTGGGTGATATCATATTAGAAGTTTGTAACTCAGTTATGGGAAACTTGTAAGGAAATGACACCCCTGACCCACATCAAATATTTTATATGATATACTGTTTCGGCAGAGGACGGATGGGGTATGTAGTTGAGAAAGAAGGAAAAAGAAACGAAAAAATTTAACTAGAAAAATTTAAGGACCGTAACATGAAACTCAGATACAAATGGCAACCTCGATACTCCGACGACGGGCGTTTAGGCATTGGATGGCGGCGTGGGGCGGTGAGAGCCTGCCAGTCCTTACACCGCCGCCATCCTGCGCCTTATACATCGTTATTTTGCTTTTGTTCTTCGCCACCACCATCTTGCCGCCTCGAGGCAGCCCATCTGACCTGCCGTCCCCCTGCCGCCGTGCCATCCGTTGCTCCCCATCTTCCCAACGGCCCTTTCATCAGGTCACAGGTGGCTATCAATAAGTTGCTCGCCACCGCTGAGGTTGGGCCTCTCCTCAGTTTACCTCTTAGCCGGCTTCTAATCTCACGCATCCCTTATATGAACACCTCGCCCCTTCCACACCTTCTCCACCTGCCCCCACATTGCATTCACCTAGGACTACTTAGTCACCGCTGCTCCATCCCAGGGTAGGCTCCAACCACAAATTTCTCTCCTCCTTCGTGCGCTCAACATACGTCTTCTTCGTCTCTCTACGCTTGATATACATCACGTGACCCGACGCGTCGATATATCAGTGGCACTCCTTGTCTACGGGCGTATAAAAGGGCCGTAGTGTCTCGCCACTCCGCCCACAATTCGCTTCTCGAGTCATCATCGTGACAAGCCTTCGTAACATGGATCGTCTCTCCACCGCAGCTTCCTTTCGCACCACTCGTCCCTCCACTCGTTCCCGAAATCGTGCTCGCCCTATGAGCCCTTCTCCCCGGCCCAATCTTCGCAGACCGTTCGTAGATTCGGTCCCTAGCACCATGTTCATCACCACCGACTACGACTACGACTATATATCTCCATCCTCTCCCGACTCGGACCTCATTTTTCACATGTCTCCCATTCAATCGCATATTCTTCCATCTTCACCTCCTGGTCGCGAACCGATCAACGTCATGACTCTCTGCAAAACGCAAAGGAAAAATTCACCCCCGCTTTCACCACTGCTCTATTCTTTCCCAAGGCCATCCAGACTGCACATGAAGCAGAACACACAAGCTCCCAAGGACATATTATCATCCAAACCATTGTCTTCTTTATCACAAAATATGGGCACATTGACACTGGACAACATGCGTTCTGCACCGTCTTCGCACAGAGCCGAGGCAGGACCGCCGGCCGAAGATCGTCCCCTCGCTGCGTCCCTTGTCGATTCTATCTTACCCCATACACAAAAGCGCATTGTCACCGTGCCCTCAAATCCGACACGTTCTTCCCTGGACAGCCATCCTTCCTCCCCCATTCCCATCCCCCGGCACACGCCGCGTCAGTCCGACCCAGGACCTTTCGTCACCCATACAGTTTACTCTCCTCCACTCTCTATCCCTATCTCCCACAAAATCGACTGTACACCCCTGCCTTCTTCTGGCATCGCCAGCCACGTCGCCTCTGCAGGGCTTCAAAGTACTGGAAACGTAGCTTCAGGCGGCAATCCATCACCCGCGGGGTCCTCAGCATCTTTGGAGCCCCTTCGCATCGAGGGATTTGATGCTTCCGAGTCAGAGTGCCTCCAGCTCGAGGCTGACGATGAGAAGATTGCCGCTGCCTTCTCTGATGTTCGGTCATCGGTAGTCTCGAGCACGGCGTACTCCTTTTCGGATTCCGCACCGTTCCGGTTCTCTAGGTTTCTTGATCCTGAGCCCGAGGATCATCGCTCAGAGATTCCTGATGGGGAAGCCGAAAGTGGCATTTTCCCAATGCGGGAAAACATCGCAGGCGAAACAAAAGAAGGTTGTTTGTATCAGGGATATACTAGGTCATAAATCACTGGTCATCTCATTTTTGTTCGTTTGTGAGTCACATTTATTATGTAATATCGATCGATTCTCACCCGAAATTCAGCTCCACACTCAACATCACTTTTGTCAATCATCAAGTTCTTCCTTCGCCTTAGGTGGAAGTCAATACATCGCATCCTTCATCCAAACTTAGACCGTGCATTTTTCATTCCCATCGCCATGCATCATTCATCACGTTCTTGTCATCGTTTGCAATTCTTTTTGTCCTGTCGTCGCTTGAGCCATAGTTTGGCCTGACTCCATAACAATGATGAACGAGTCACATTATTTCAATAGTACAGTCCGTAAGTATTACTTGTGGTCAAGCAAGCACAATCTCCGAACGAAAACAAACAAAAGCAAGCAACCGATGTCAAAACCTATCACTGTTGTTGTATACAAGAGGACCCTTCAATAATCGAGACTTTTATATCGCAGATATTTATATCCGACCCTTGAGCTAACGATCAACAACACTGTTAATACCTCTGTGTCCCACCGTGAATACAACCCAAGTCCATCTTCCCGAAGCCCTCGACAAGGGAGTCTAAATCCCGCAAGCGAGTGTCGGAAGGATGAGATCGGAACGCGTTCGCTTTCTGCGAACTGTGCAGGGCACTCCACACGGCCCGCAGCTGAGCGAGAGCCTGGATATGCCATGGCGCTTCCCCACGCAAAGTGGACTTTGAACGTAGAGCTCCGAGGCGTTTGATCATCGCATGGAGCTGAAAAAGTAATAAAATATCGTCTCAGCGGTCAGAGGGGGTAAGAATGATGTGCGAAGGGAAACGTACGTTGTTCTCTATAATTTCGGTATCACCGCCAAGAGTAAGCGATGCGACAGAGTGCACGAGCACAGCATGTGATTGGAGTTGCAGAGGGCACTGGGGCTGCATCATCAAGAGCCAAGATAAATGCATTGCTCGTGGGATGTCATTCTGCTTGAGCGCCATTGCTATACCGTCTGCGAGAGCTCTCAAAGATGTCTGGACTGGAGGACGGGCTGACATGTCGATTGCGCGGATTGCAAAGCTTGCAGTGGAGTCAAGCGTATCCTACTGGTCTGTTATAAATGGGGAGAATAATTCCGTCGCATCCCGTCACCAGTTATTGTGCTGGATGGCTTCGCCCTTGAAGTGGGGAAGAATAAGTGGCGGAGAATCAAACGTGGCGCGTGAACTCCGGATATAGAAAGGCTGGGCATATTTGTTCTACTGTTGCTTGTTGTTCCTCTTCAGTCTGGAAGATATTCTTATTGTCCAAGTGTCTTAATCTTCCTTGAATTTACGAAGCCCCTTCCACATCGAGGTTCAAGCAAAAGATGATATTGGCCGGGTCGTCACGACCCTCGGACTCCCTGTTTTTAGAAGGTAGTTATACATCCGTTTGAGCTGTCTTCGATAAAGATTCCCCCGAATATCAGTCCTTCGTTTAGGTCTGATTCCTGGAAGCCCTGATGCACAACATCAATACCGGCTGGGCCCGTCGGCAACTTCAGTATCCCAACGTGGAATTGTCCCCCGCCCGAATTGTTGTTGAACACTGGTCCCGTGACACGTCGAAGGGGTTCATATTCACGCGAGTAATACACAGTCAACAAGCTTTATTGGGAAGGGGAGGGGAGGCAAGTAAGAAAAGAATTCGAAGAATGGCACGAAAAGCCTGGGCAAGTAGAACGGAATAAGACTGACTTGGACTCCCATCCCAGAGTCACAGCAAAGTTATGCCAGACATCGAACGTGAACGGTGTTTGGAAAAACGTCGTCTCAGGATTGTTGGACTGCCTGCCAGCTAAGCGGAACGTTTGGGGGTGATGTACCGTGGGATCTTTGGACTGACTGAACGGTTTCCCCGTCAGGAATGTAATCTCCGAAGTTCCAAAGTCTGCCGTCTCGTGCCAGACAGGCTGTTCAAGTTGGAAGACGTAAACCGACGTAAAAAGGGGAAAAAAAAAACATCAGTATTCCGAGCTTTTTGCGCATCACTTATAATAGAATATCGAGTAAGCGCGTACGTGATATTCATGAGAGAAATTCAGAGGACGTTGTGGATCGTTTCGCACGGACCAGTGGAAGGTCGTAGTACTCTGGACGGTGATGTCGGTTCCGTTATTTATGGCAGGTATCAGTTCCGATCGTCTGAACCCGACTTGAGGGGTGGGGGGATTACCCCCTGGTAGGAAGATAGACTGATTGCTGAGGTGCGTTTGTTTAGGGATTGTGCCTAAAGGTTCGAGTGTGAGACAAAGGCTCACTTGATCGTCACCTCGAAAGATTTCGTGGATTTGGATGCATCGAACTGTTGGTTTCAAGGGATGGTGAGCGGAAAAATTTCACCATCATGATGAAATGATTATTTGAGGCACACCAGGGAAGGCGGTATATCGTGAGGAAACTTTATTATCTCTGCCCATGTTTGGTCTGAAATGAGATGAATTCAGTGCATACCGGGGAGGGGCGGAAAAAAAGGACAAAAGTACTTTCACCGTGTACGAACTGATGGTCATAGATACTGGAGTTCTTGTCAAAGTCCGTCGCTTGGATGTTTTGGGCGATCCGACCATCGAATAACAACTGGCATTGTTTCGTGGCATTGGCTCCTAAACTTTGAAGCAGTAGCCACAGGGAAAGCGCTACAAGCGTCCGGAGCTTTCCTGGAACCATCCCGAAAGAATAGGCCGAGAACTAGCCAGACGTGGCGACAAGAGTACACGTTTTATAACAAGAATGTGCGACTGTGTAGCGGAAAAATGTCGAAGAATTCACGGAAATTTCCTTCCCCCTCCCCTTGCGAGGGAATGCATAGGTCACGGCAAATGACTGGAAGTTGCTTCCCATTGCTTACTATTCACATGTCATGTGAAGCTAGATGCCAAGATAAACGATGCAAATCACGCTTTCCGCATGGTGTGTTGAGCCTGATGTCTTCCATAGTTTGATAGAGAATGCAAATCAACGTCAAAGCCAGGAAGTTAATTGGATGTTTTGGCTGGTGAGAGGAGAGAAAAAGGCGTTGGGAAATGAAAGGTGTCATGCTGTAGCGAAATTCGCAGGATACTCTATATAATTAATATACTTCTCATGTCCTCTGAAGTTTGGGACCAGTTCTTCTTTCCTTTCTTCCTCATTATTATTATTTTTTTTAAATACGACACAGCAGCTGGAAGTCGCCGCCACTGTAATTGAGACGTTCCAGTCATATTTAGGAACCCAACGGCCCGGCCCAAAATCCAATTTTTTTTTGTCTCCCTGTTTAACCAAAGATATGTAGTCCCGTTGGCGCAGACCAATTTTTGCCTTTCGCGATTTTCATGTTACTGCGACTGGGTGATGAAATCGGAGAGGCTTGGAGGGCCGCCATGCGCCGTTTAAAATCGGGGATGCAAAATCCTCCGTTAGGGTCTTATACGGTAAGAACACTTGAATGGAGGGATACTCTAGACATGAGAAGCTGACCCTGCAACGGCCGACGCGCATCGTCAAAAGATGTCGCTCATCACGTCCAGAAATAATGGGTGTCGGGGAAACCTTTGAACATCATGTGGAGGGTTATGCATTACTATTAATATTCCATCGGGATGAAATGCGCATGTGCAGCTTAGGCCAACGTAAGATTATCTCACAAATTCTGCGACAGATTCAGTGGCTAATAGTATAGGTCGATAAATCCATACCATCAGACTATCAGACTTGGCTGTGTGGCCAGAGGACCTCGGGGTGCTACGCTCAACAGGCGTTGGCGAAAGAGGTGAGGTGTAAGACATTCGTCTCCATATGTGGTAGGCTATGTTAGGTTATTGATGAATGATGATCACGACTGAGGTGAGACTCACATCCTAAGCCACTACTAGACATATGCTCGCTCATGTTTGTCTCGTAGTTATCACTCTAGGTATTATTCAGTATACGTCAAGTTACAACTACGCGACTGAGGTATCACTCTAAATTTTACAGTGTATATCAAATCTGAGGCAAATTTATCTGTATGTATTGTTATGCTTATCAAGGAATGTCACAGCCTCGCATGGGTAACTGCTGTAGTATTTGAGACAAAGGTTCTCCAGACTTAAGGTAGAGTTATTAATGCTGTGGCTGTGTCCGAATTTAATTATCAAAGATAAGAGTTGTAGATGAATGTAGGGTTAGTAGTATTGTTTGGAAATGTTTCCAATAGTAATAGAATGGTATTTGAAAGTGAATAGAAGTCCTATGGTAAAGTGAAGGGCTTTTGGAATGTTTGTGAAAAGGTGCATAGTTCCAAAGAGATAGACCTTCCAAAGGGATTCTATCTCATAGATCAAATGAACTTTGCAGTCCATGTCGATCACAGCCAATGGTCTCACATTCTTTCGAAGTGTGTCTAAACTAATATAAATAAAGTTGGAGTACTCACTCAAATATGAAGTTGCTGTTCAAGGTAGTTTACGATGAGTTGGCAGGGTGGAGTAGAACAATCAAGTAGACATACAATAATTGAACTAGAGAATATACATGTGAATGTGCTAGCTATATACCAAACAGTTCAGAGGTGGGAGTGAATGGGAAAGAGTCCATGAGGATCAGAAAGTAGCTAAGGTACATGTATACTAATTAAAGGCTATAGTAAACAAAGAACAAGGGTTGTAGGAAAATTGTGAATGAAGAAATAAATTAACAGACCAACAATAACTCCTGAAACATGTTTCCGAATTGCATGGCTCTTTGGGTAGGGATAGCTGTCTGCAAATCTTTTGGAAGATGATTATGAGAGTCTAGAATATTCATATCATGAAGCCTGATGATATGGGATGTTATCGCAAGCTTTGATGGAATAGGAATGACTCAATCAATAAGTTCATGTGAAAGATGGGGATAGTGATGGGGATAGTCAGGGTGGTTCTCTCTAAAAAAAGATTATGATTGAACCTGATCAGTGATTGTTTCACTAGACATTAATGGAGTGATTCAGATGAATTGATGGATAAGAAGGTTGTTGGGTGAAAGTGATGAAAGCGAGGCAATGTTGCTTCAGAGTTCAGAAGAAATCTTTTGGAAGACTTGCTTTGGAAGGATGATGATGTGAATAGGATGTCCAAATTGTGATCATGACAGGCTATTGGATAATATATAGCAAAAGAAAATGGAGACTCAGAAAGCCTCAGACTCATACACAGACATGGACACATATGGTGGATGTATCAAAGACAAACCACATAGATATAAGTAGTGCCTACATGACCAAAGTGTCCACAACATTAACTACATAAACTAACAGTGGCTTCTATCTAAGTCACTCAAAATTGTCTTCAGCTCCCCTGGCCTTCACAGGCCAGTTTGAGCCATTTTGAAAGGAGTGACAGCACAAATAGAGGCTCCAACACACAGTCTGATAAGCCGTGCATCATCAGAGCAGACCTTAGACTAGCCACATTGTCAATGTCATCACTGGATAATCCCTGAAACAATTTCTTTTCCCAGCTTGTTTTCACTGCTGTTGCCTGCAACCCAGCCCACAGCAAACCCCACACAAATGATTCCAGATCATCAATGGCTATCTGCAAGATGGGCTCATTCAACAACCAAGCCCAAAGAATGCAGGAAGAAATAAACAGTAAAGTTCTCTGTGAAGCATTGTTAGGTGCTATATGCTAGAAGAGCTGAAAGTTGTGCACAGAGTGATACTTCCTGGTGTACGTGCTTCTTTCCACTGTATTACCAAGTCACCATCAATGATAAAAACCAAACACTTCATCTGACATGGCTCAAGCAATGTTAACCTGACGAAAGCACATAAGCACAAGTGGACAGGTATATCAGAGCCCATCCCCGACTGATCCCCAAGACCTCAGGTCCCCGGGCCGAACCCCCGACCATCACGTTTCACCTATTCGTACCTCATGTTTGATCTCTTCCCTTCATAGCTTACGACCCTGACCTTGGTCATTCGGTCACTGATCCCCGAGCCCTCTCATATATAAGTTGCTCATTCATGTACATGATAATCAGTTCTGATATCGACTAAGATACCCAAATATAATCTATCTCTAATCTTTACGCTCCTTCATCCCCTTCGCTAAGGTCACGCCCAAACTTCGGGTGACCTCGGGCCTCGTCCAAAATATGGGACAGGACTCTGAGCTGGCGCAGCACATAAGCTGAAGCCAAGTCCCACTCAACCTGTTTGCCGAGCCTTGGCCCTCCTCGGCATCCTGACCCCGAACCTTGGTTGACTCTATCTTGAGTCCCAATCTTAACTCTGCCTCTGCTCCGATCCAGTTCTTAACAAGGTAAAACTCCCTCTTTGTCTCTCAAAATCGGGTCATTCTGCTCCATCATTGCAGCTGAGTGTTCTTGATATTTTGGTCATACTAAAATGTTGTCAATACTCATGTCCCAGTGCAGGTATCCATTTCAAAACAGATGCAGATGACTTGCAGCCAATTGATCAATGAAACCCACCTATCATGGAGTCAAGTATTGTTTTCACCAGCTTCTCTGGTTCATTCCCAAACCTCATCAGACTCTCACCACTTGTGGCACATATCACCCTCACCAAACAGCGGTCCTCTGGCTGAGGACATCCCACCCCTGAGTCTGAGTATTCCTTTTTCCAGTCCATGCACACTTGAAAGTCTTTTAGTTTTGTGAATTTGCTCAAGGTGTCACAGTAGATGTCAGAACCCATTCCCAACTGTTTCCTGAGACCTCGGGCTTCCAGGCCCAAACCCCCGACCATCATGTTTCACTTATTCATACCCCACATTTGATCTTTCCCCTTTGTAGCTTACGACCCTGACCTCGGTCATTCGGTCACCAATCCCCGAACCCCCTCGTATATAAGTCACTCATCCATGTACATGACAGTCAGTTTTGATATCGACTAAGATACCCAAATACATTCTGTTTAATCCTTACGCTCCTTCGCTCCCTTTGCTAAGGTCACGTCTGAACTTCGGGTGACCTCGGGCCTCGTCCAAAATATGGGACAGGACTCTGAGCTGGCGCAGCACATAAGCTGAAGCCAAGTCCCATCCGACCCGTTCGCCGAGCCTCGGCCCTCCTCGGCGACCTGA
>QMFG01001568.1:0-18900 GCA_003314545.1 Ramaria sp. MG151 | reverse complement strand
TGCAATGACTATCAACAAGTCCCAAGGACAGTCTCTAGGAACAGTAGGGATAGACTTGCGATATCCTGTGTTTGGGAATGGACAGTTTTATGTTGGTGTATCAAGAGGGAGAAATTGGAGCAAAGTGAAAGTTCTCCTTAGGGAGGGTAGAGAAAGCATGAACATTGTGTATAAGGATGTACTGCTCAGGGCCTGATAGTGATTTAGTTTTTAATTTATTTAGTTAGATATGATAGAACTGATAAAGAGGATTTAAAAGACAGAGATAAATAGATTGTAATATATGAATATATGTAGAATGAGTATGTATAGATGGAGGGAAATAGGATGAGTGTTGAGAATGGATGAAAGAATGAAAGTAAGGAGTGAAAGAAGTAACTACAAAGATTCAGAAGACAAATGTATTGCTTCAAGGTAGTTAAAGAGAGAGTAGAATTAGTTAAAAAATAAAGATTGAGAAGTGTCAAAGTTCAAGGGTGGAGTAAGGATTCACTCTCTTGCATTGAAGCCAAGTGTAGTGAGGATTTGCCTTCTTGCAACGAAGCCAAGCGCAGCGAGGGTTCGCCCCTGCGGCGAAGCCACAGGAGCTGCCGGGTGGCCAAAGGCCACCAGCGCAGCTAGTTTTGGTGAAAGGACAATGCTATGGTATCTTACTCAATGTCACAATTGGGTTTTACAACATTTCACTGTGTCACGATCACAATATGGACACCTCATCTATATCATTGTCCTTCCAAACCAATCCTTCTGAATGGATCCTCCGAATTCCGAATCACCCTTGCCTCAATACTTCGCATACATTTGATCCGGTCACCCAATCCAGTTCAGGAATCACTCCATGAAGTGTTTAGTGAAACAATCAATAACCAGGTCCGATCATAATCTTTTCTGGAAGAGAAGCACCCTGACTATCCCCATCACTATCCCCATCTTTTCCAATGAACTCATTGATTGAGTTATTTCTATTGTGTGGAAGCAGGCGATGACATTCCATATCATCATATTCTATGATATGAATGTTCTAAACCCTCAGGATCACCCTCCGAAGGGGTTAGGGACGGTTAGTTCTACCTGAAGAGCCATGCGATTCGGAAACATGTTTCAAGAGTTATTGTTGGTCCGTTAATCTTTTTCTTCATTCACAATTTTCCTACTTGCCTTGTTCTTTGTTTTCTTTGGCCTTTAATTAGTATACATGTACCTTAGCTACTTTCCAACCATCACGGACTCATTCCCATTCGCTCTTCCTTCCGAATGGTTCAGTATATAGCTAGCACATTCGCATGTATGTTCCCTAGTTCAATTATCGTATGTCAACTTGATTCTTCTACTTACATTTGCCAACTCATCTCCAACTCACCTTCAACAACAACTTTATATTTTTTGAGTAAGCACTCCAATTCTATTTTGATTAGTTAAAACTATTTTAAGGAATGTAAGATCATTGGCTGGGATCGACATGGACTGCCAAGTTGATTCGATCTAAGAGATAGAATCCTTTTGGAACCTCTATCTCTTCGGAACTATGCACTTCATTCGCAGACGTTCCGAAAGCCATTCGCTTTTACTGTAGGATTTCTATTCACTTTCCAAAACCATTTTGTTATCATTAGGAATATTTCCAAATAGATTCACTAACCCAACCTTCATATACATCTTTTATCACTGAAATTTGGACTCTGACACACTGTTGTAGTGCTGAAATATGTCTTTCTGAAGATCTCCAAAGATCTCCTTCAGAATCCCAAATCACCCTCACATTAATACTTTGCACACATTTGATCCGGTCACCCAATCCAGTTCAGGAATCACTCCATTAAGCATTTAGTGAAACAATCAATAACCAAGTCTGATCATAATCTTTTCTGGAAAAGAAGTACCCTGACTATCTCCATCACTATCCCTATCTTTTCCAATGAACTCATTGATCAAGCTATTTCTATTCTGTGGAAGCTTGTGATGACATTCCATATCATCAGACTCTATTATATGAATGTTCTAGACCCTCAGGGTCACCTTCCAAAGGATTTGCATATGGTTATCCCTACCCGATGAGCCATGCGATTTGGAAACATGTTTCAAGAGCTATTGTTGGTCCATTAATCTTTTTACCCATTCACAATTTTTCTACCTCCCTTGTTCTTTTATTCCTATGGCCATTAATCAGTATACATGTACCTTAGCTACTTTCTGATCCTCATGGACTCTTTCCCATTCATTCCCTCTTCTGAACCATTTGGTATATAGGTAGCACATTTGCATGTATATTCCTTTGTTCAATTATTGTACATCTACTTGATTGTTCTGCTCCATCTTCCCAACTACCTTGAACAGCAATGTTACATTTGAGTGAGTACTCTAAACTTCATTATGACATTCCATATCATCAGACTCTATGATATGAATGTTCTAGGCACTCAGGGTCACTCTCCAAAGGATTTAGGAATGGTTAACTCTACCTGAAGAGCCATGCGATTCGGAAACATGTTTCAGAATTTATTTCCAGTTCGTTAATCTTTTCTCCATGTTAAGGTTTTGATATTCAGCCCGAATATCTCTTCCTCTTATCTACGGAGTTTGAATTTACCGCGATGTTTCGCAGTCGTGTGACTCTGTGACCTCAGCTCTTTTCCAAGAGACTGAGGTATGAGTTCAAACTTATTTCCATATTCTAAACAATTATTAACTATTCTTTTAGATAGTCTTTTAGGTAGTTAACTATTTCTAATAGAGCTCTTTTCCAAGAGACTGAGATAGTCTTTTAGGTCCTCATAGTCTTTTAGGTCCTCATATTTTAACACTCCATTCACCATTTTCCTACTTCCCTTGTCTTCTGTTTCCTATGGCCTTTAATTAGTATACATGTACCTTAGCTACTTTCCGACCTTCACGGACTCATTCCCATTCGTTCTCTCTTCCAAACCATTTGGTATAAAAGCTAGCACATTCACATGTATATTCCCTAGTTCTGTAAGGGCAACCCTCCTAGGCCTTGTAGGTATCTAGTAGAGGGGAAATCCAAAGTGATATATATGTGCAAGAGAATACAGTAAAGGAACTCTCACCTAGTAGAGGGGAAATCCAAAGAGAAAAGTCTAGGGATCCCCACTACTAGTGTGAAAAACTATATATGACTACCTAACGCCCAACCAGGGGCACTCCTACACGCTGTCAACCCTACCCGACTTCTATCCCCATAAGGTGCTTCGACCCTGACGAAGGTCGGATGTTGGGCCAAGGGTTCGGATCAGACATTCAGACTCTACCCCGAGGTTGGTTGAGGTCTTGGGTGGTCCGAGGTTTCAGACTAGAAGCCCGAGACTTCAGATTCATACTTGGAGGCTTCGGGTCAAGGGCCCAAGGCTTTGGACCGAGGTTCCCGCACCTCGGACTTGTGCTTCACATGTGTAAGGGCCTTAGAGGTGGAGGATTTGGTGAAAACAGGTTGTCCCTTGACATCAGCCCCCTCCGAGAGTGCTGCGTCCTTGAAGCACGAGCCATAATGGTGTCAAATACTGTTGAGCGAACCCTCCAAGGTGCTCCGGAGTGTGTTTGGTAGAAAAACCGACCAGAAATGGGGTCTTCAGGTGCCGGGAGGAGTTTGACGACATTGAACTCTGGGTGTAATTGAGCCATTGACCGTAGTAATTGAAGGCGATACGCGTTGCGTCCAACCTTCCATTGGACGACATATGGCCCGAGGTAGCGGTGTGCGAGTTTCGGGGATGGTTGGGTTGTCTGAATGTCCAAAGCATCCAGAAACACTTGGTCGCCCACCTTGTATTCTGGAGCTGGGTTTGGTGTTGGTTGTAGTACCGAGCCATGTCATCCTTTGCCTTGGCTAACACTGACTTAGCTTCCTCTAATGATTTCTCCATTCGGTCTTTGAACTCGTTCACTGTCTCCATGTGAGATTTGGGCTGTCTTGGTTTGAATCCTATCTGAGGATGTCGGCCTGTGTCCAACATGAAAGGAGTCTCTTGGGTTGCAGAGTGTACATGGTTGTTATATTGAAACTCTGCAAGAGGGAGGAGCTCGTCCCAATCATCTTGGTGTTCATCAACAAAGATACGAAGGTACTGCTCTAATTCCTGGTTGACACATTCGGTCTGCTTGTCGGCCTGTGGGTGGTAAGCTGTAGTGGCCACAAGTTTTATACCGAGTAGTCGGTAAAGTTCTTGCATGAACTCCGAGACGAATTGTGGGCCTCAGTCAGAGACAATCTGTCTCGGCAGTCCGTGAAGCTTCCAGACATGCATGAGATAGAGTCAAGCAGCTCCTAATGCTGTGACTGTAGTGTTGGCTGGAAGGAAATGGGCTCGTTTGCTCACCGAGTCTACCACATTCATGACTGTGTCGAACCCTTGGGCCTCCGGGAGTTCGACAATGAAGTCAACACTAATTGTGTCCCATTGGTGCTCGGGGATCGGTAGTGGTTGGAGCTCGCCCATTGGTGCACTCCTTTGTGGCTTAGTGCAAAGGCATAGGTCACAGGTCTTCACATACTGTCCAATGTACCTGGACATCTGTGGCCACCAGTAGTTCCGAGACACAAGTTCCAATGTCTTCCACCTCCCTGCATGCCCAGCTACTCGGGTGTCATGATGTTGGAATACGATACATCACCAAAGTTCAGGGTCATTCAGTACGTAGGCTTTCCCCCGAAACAGCAGTAGGCCGTCTCGTTTGGACCACTCCAAGGCCCTTACAGTGCGTGAATGTCCTTTCCGAAGCTCCAAGATAGCCTTGGTCACCGACTCCTCCTTGTCCCCATCTCGGGTCATCTTTCGGATATCTCGAAGTATGTCTTGTTCTTCACCTACAGCAGCAAGTCCTTCGAGGGCCCAAATGGTGAAAAGTTTGGGTTGGAGCAATGTTTGGTCCCACAACCCTATGGACAATTCTAAGGCTTTGGATCAACCGTCGAACCTCCTGAAGTCACCATCAGCTGACATAATCCAAGATCCATCACTTGAAGGATCAGGTGCAGGAGAGCTGCTACAGGAGATAATCAAAGATTTGGAGCAATCTTCTGGCAATCCAATTCTGAGAAGGAGTAGTAGGTTAAACCCACCTCCTAATGTCATTTCGGAATCAGTTCCAAAGAAAAGTGAGAGGATTAAGAACATTACAGTGCTCGTGGCACAAGATAGCAAAGAATGGGACAATGTCATTGAACATGCAATGATATCATCAATGGATCTCATTCAAAACCCGAAGACAGTTGAACAGGCCAAGAAAATGGACGATTGGCCGGAGTGGGAGAAATCTATTCACACAGAATTAGAGCAGCATCAAAAATTCGGCACTTGGGATCTAGTCAAGCCGCCAGAGAACACAAACATCGTTGGCAGCAAAATTATATTAAACTATAAGCTAGACAAAGATGGCAACATAAAGAGCCAAAGAGCTAGATGTGTCACTCAAGGATTCTCACAGGTGGAAGGAATAGATTACAATGACACCTTCTCCCCAACAGCAAAGTTAACGGCTATACGTATCATCTCAGCAATTGCAGTCAGAAATGACTGGGAGATAGAGCAGACTGACATCGACAGTGCTTGCCTCAATGCCCAACTAAAAGAGAATATCTACATGAAGCAGCCAAGAGGATTCGAAGTACCAGGTCATGAAGACAAGGTACTGCATCTGAAGTGAGCCATGTATGGGCTAAAGCAATCAGGGAGAGAATGGTACGAGACATTGATGGAAACACTCACGGCTATCAGATTCAAGAGATGCAGAGTCGAGCACGCAGTGTTCTCGCGCTTTGATGAGGACACGGTGATTTTAGCTGTGGATGTCGATGACATCACCATAGCAGGGGACTTGAAGAGAGGGATACAGAGATTTAAGAATGAGCTTAAATCATGGTATAAAATCAAGGATTTGGGGGACTTACAATGGCTATTAGGCATAGAAGTCACTCGTGACCGAGAGAAGAGGACAATATCTTTCTGTCAAGGTGCATACATCCAGCGTATGATAGAAAGATATGGCCTACAGGAAGCTAAGTCAACTGATATCCCAATCAGCCCTGGACACAATCTCACGAAGGCAGACGCACCAACTGATGAGGAGGAGATAGAGGGAATGAAACACATACCTTACAGAGAGGCTGTCGGATCCCTCATGTATGTGGTTGCTGGCACACGTCCTGACATAGCTTATGCTGTGTCATATCTTGCCCGCTTCATGTCCAACCCTGGATGAGCCCATTGGGAGGCCATCAAGAAAGTATTAAGATATTTGAAGGGGACCAAAGACGCAAAGCTCACCTTTGGAACCAATGGGACATTGGAATGGGAGGAGCAAGGCAAAAGAAGCAGACAAGGCCTGCAAGGCTACTCTGATGCGGATGGGAACTCACATGAGCATCGGCACGCGATCTCAGGCTATGCATACTGCATAGATGGAGGAGCAGTTTCATGGAATTCTAGGAAACAGGCGGTGATATCATTATCCACCACTGAATCTGAATATGTGGCTGTTACTCACGCTGCCAAGGAAGCTCTATGGATGAGGATGTTCCTTGCTGAAATTAGGTGTCAATTAAACCGGCCCTTACTGATTTATTGTGACAATCAATCAGCTATAGCTGTGGCCAAGAACGACCAATTTCACGCACGAACTAAGCATATAGACATTCGCTATCACTTCATTCGCGAAGCCGTTGCACGGGATTTGTTGGAAATCCGCTACTGTCCTACCCAAGAGATGATCACCGACATTTTCACTAAGGCACTGCCTGTGAAAACCTTCACACACTTACAGGCGATGCTTGGACTTCATTTCAATTGAGGGGGAGTGTTGTGGAATTAACTACATGTGCATATATCCTACTCCCGAGATATCCGGACAGGCGCTTAACTGCCAGATAGGAGGGGAGGGTAATATATGCTGGATTCCTCAGGTCAATCTCATTCCCTTCCTCTGAATTCATGATCGTCTTTTAGATACTTCTTTTATAAGTATACGGACCAAGTTTTACTAGCTAGAGTCGTCTAGTTATTTAGTTATGTAGTTATGTATAGTTCCCGGTCAGGGATGACCGGAGACTATACAGCTACATGGGCAGCCGTAGACGAACCCCTCAGTGTGTTCTATCACTGAGGTGGTGAGTCTAACTTTTGTTTACCTTATAGAAGAGTAGCTAACTGGTTAGTATATATCTCTGTCTGCAGGTAGTTATTTAATATTACAGTGTGTTCTATCACTGAGGTGATATCTCTGTCTGCAGTATCAAAATTTCAATAATTCTCCTATCTACAATAATCCAATAGTAACAACAGATCTTGCCCGAGCGAAGGTTCTCTTGCAAGAATTCATCTAACTGCATCTGCTCATTTGGAGATAGGGGGTACACCTTGCAATTAGAAGGCTTCACACCCGGCTCTAGCTCAATGGCATGGTACCAGATCCATTGCCCTGGCAGGGTGTCAAAGGAGTCCTTGGAAAAGACATCTTTGAAGTCTCGGAGGTACTTGGGGATTTTGGATGAGGCCCGCTGGTGCTTGTGATGAGCCTCAGCTAGCCTCTGAGACGTAGTTTGGGTAGCTCGGGTCTCATGAAGGGCCAGGTCAAGTGGAACACAGAGCAGTCAGTCACCTTGTGAGAGTTGATCATCTGGTCCTAACTCAGGGATGAGGTCCGAAACTTTGGACTCGGAGTCCGAGACCTCAGTCCAATGATCCGAGACTTTGGGCTCAGCACCCAAATCTTTGGACTCTTCGCTGGTGAAGTCAGGCATCGGTCCAGCTCGGCAGGCTCGGATCCTGCGCTCTGCTCTCCAGGCTTCTTTCTGCTCCTTCTTAACTTCAGTCTGGCACATATGGCACTTGTCCGGGCATCGGCTCATGGTGATCTTCTGAGTCTGCCAGTTAATCTCCGCATTATGCTCAACCAACCAAGTGTATCCGAGCAGCAGGTCTTGTCTCCTGAGATTGGTGACCGCAAATGATGTTCGCTCTGAATGACCATCTACTCGGAGGATCGCATCTACTATCTCTGTGATAGCACCAGCATCGTTGGGGGACCCATCCACATTATACACTGGAATGGGGCATTGGAGTATCCAAGTCGTGATTCGGTTACGTTCCATGTAGTTTCGGCTCATGAACAACCCAGTCGCTCCACTGTCTATGAGTGCTGGAGTCGACATCACTTTGCCCATGTCAGTGGTCTGAATCTCCACCTTGACCGAGAGGGATTTTGGGTTGGTGGTGGAGGCAACAATATATTTCTTAGGGAGTCACCTCTCCCACCATTGGTGAGGAGGGGGGAGGGTTTCTTTGGGTACAGCTGTGACAGATTCTTTTGTCTGTGAGGTGGGGGAATTTACTTCACCCTCAATTTCAAGACAGGAAAATCTATTATGTACAGGCAGTGGGGGCGTACCATTCACCCACTGCGGCCTCCAAAATCCTCTAAGGAATCTGTCTCCAGATTTCCCTTGGGTCTCGGTTCGGTCTCAGGGTCTGTGGTTTCAGATGCGTCTGCCAGCGCTAACAACTCCGGTAGGAGCTCCAGCTTTTCTTCCATTGTCATGGTTCGGACATCGTAGCTTTGGGGGCGGTCTCTGGAGTAGTGGCCCATTCGATGGCATCAATAGCATGTAACCAAAGGGTCGCTTCAGTTCCTTGTCCAATCTATATCCATAGACATCGGACCATCTTTCGATTGGGCTGAGACTACTTTTGGTGCTTCAGAGGGTGCCTTCGGGGTGTTCCGAGGTTGAGCCGAGATATTGGGCAAGTTGAAATAAAGCCTTCCGAAGCTCAAAGTAGACTTTGGGGGTGTCATTCAGGCATTGACCTTTGCTGTATTTCGGTTGGACTCCATAAAAGCCTCATTTGCCTCTCATTTCCAAGCTACCCTTCGGGCTGCTTGGAACCATTTCTCGGGCTCATCGATGTCTGGCATCTGATCTCTGAGTGTTGCCACTCAGTTCTGGATCACAGGATCAAGGCCTTTGCAGAATTTGATCACGATGGTCTTGTTGTCTGAGTATTCGGCCATCTCAATCAATTCTGAGAACCAGTCAATGTAGTCTTCAACCGAGTCTTTCCCTTGGTACCAACCGGTGCCTTCTAGCTTTGTAAGTGCTGAGACTTGTTCATTCCTCGGACAGAAGTTGTCCTCAAAGTCTTGTTTGAAGTTGTTCCAATCCGAGTACTTTGCCCTTTGAGTCCTACGTTCGGTTCACATCACTTTGTTTGAAAACCGAGCGGCTTGGCCGGTTTTGAAGAAGGAAAGGGCCCAGTGGATCCAGACTTGGTTGTTTGGAAAGTCCCCCTTGCAAATCTGAAAGTAGAGCCTGCAGGAGTTGAGGGATGCATGGCCGTTGCTTTGGTCTCTATCAAAGTCCGAGGGAAGGGCCGGTCTCAGCTGCCTTCCTATGGTACCAGAGTTCGGTTCTTCGGGCCTATCCCATGAGTCCATTTTCGGCCTCGGGTCAGGTTTGGGACTTGTTGCTACATCTCGTGGGTCAATTTCTAACTTTGCCAGGATTGATTTTAATGCTAGTTGAATGGCATCGGTCTCCATCTGGTTCGCTGACAACTCCTCTTCCACAGCTCAGAGACGGTCTTCGGGTATATCCATCTCAAGTAGGGAAAGAGGGTCCGTTTGGTGTTTGGAGTTGGGTGTTCCTATGATAGAGGAGGGGTAATCAGGTGTAGTGCGTATGGGAGAGGTTGCATCCTCCAAGTTGCTGTCCTCAATTCCGTAGTTACCTATTTTGGTAATTGCACTCTGACCACCAGTCCTTCTCTGGAGACTTTTCTACTGTAAGGGCAACCCTCCTAGCGCCCGTAGGTATCTAGTAGAGGGGAAATCCAAAGTGATATATATGTGCAAGAGAATACAGTAAAGGAACTCTCACCTAGTAGAGGGGAAATCCAAAGAGAAAAGTCTAGGAATCCCCACTACTAGTGAAAAAAACTATATATGACTACCTAATGCCCAACCAGGGGCACTCCTACACACTGTCAACCCTGCCCGACTTCTATCCCCATAAGGTGCTTTGACCCTGACGAAGGTCGGATGTTGGGCCGAGGGTTCAGATCAGATATTCAGACCCTATCCCGAGGTTGGTTGAGGTCTCGGGTGGTCCGAGGTTTCAGACTCCAAGCCCGAGACTTCAGGTTCATACTTGGAGGCTTCGGGTCAAGGACCCGAGGCTTCAGACTGAGGTTCCCGCACCTCGGACTTGTGCTTCGCATATGTAAGGGCCTCAGAGGTGGAGGATTTTGTGAAAACAGGTTGTCCCCTGACAAGTTCAATTATTGTATGTCAACTTGATTTTTCAACCCAAACTTGTCAACTCGTCCTAAAAATCACCTTGAACAACAACCTCATATTTGAGTAAGCACTCCAATTCTACTTTTATTAGTTTAACCCACTTCAAAGAATGTGAGATTGTTGGCTGTGATCAACATGGACTGTAAAGTTCATTCGATCTACGAGATAGAATCCTTTTGGAACCTCTATCTCTTTGGAACGACGCATTTTGTTTGCAAACATTCCGAAAGCCATTTGCTTTTACTGTAGGATTTATCTTCACTTTTGAATACCATTCTATTATCATTGGAACCATTTCCAAACAGAATTACTAACACCACACTCATCTACGACTTTTATCACTGATGTTTGGATTCTGACAAACAATAGCTTATCTACCTAAACCGGTCAAGGAGAGAGAGACACCACTGGTATTTCATTTTCTTACTATCTCAAACTAAAACTCAATTTCTATTGCTCCACATCCCCATGACCTCCTTATCTTTCCAAGCTATTTCATAACTCTGTACTCTTAGGTAGTAAAACTATCTCCCTATCTTCCCCCTTTCTTGAACAGATAATTAACAATAAATCCCAGAATTCCCTCTAGCTACAATTGTATAAGTAGTAGTAGTTTGTACTGCTCAAAGAATGTAAGACTTGACATTTTCATCACTCACACTTCATCAATATGCTGCACCAAATTGCTGGTCACCAAGTATACAGCACAACACTCCAATTAATCAATTAACCTTCATCACTAAACCGTTCTGTGACTTCAACACGTCACTTTAGAAACATACTATATATATTTTAAATCCATTTTATCATTCCTCAGTTCTGATATCAACTTAATACACCCCATTCTCTCTCACTCCTACTCTCTCTCTCTCTCTCTCTTCATGCTACAGCCCACGATGAGCCCCAGCTCATCCAGACCCTCTGGTTACTCAGACATCCAAATACAGGGACAGAACACTGAGTCGGCACAACACATAAGTTAAAGCCCAGTCCCTCTGATCCACCTGGAAGTCTACCAGAACCTCCAGAACCCAAGTATATGCTAAGTGACCCTCTCTGGAAAAAAACATCATCCCCAGAACATCATTATTATCAGTAACAACCTGCCATTTAACAGAGTTGGCAGTTTTGAGCAAAGTAAACAAGTAGACATACAATAATTGAACTAGAGAATATATATGTGAATGCTCTACCTATATACCAAATGGTTCAGAATTATATTTAAAAAATAGAATTGAAAATAATATATCTATCTGTTTTTTTTTGGTTTTTAATTTTTAATTTTTATTGTTTATTGAAGCAGCTTGTGATGGCGCTTGTTGATTATATAATCAGGGTTTGAATTCTGATCTAATGGAAGCACTGATGGAGTTAAATCTATTCAGCATCTAATGCTCATGTACAGTGATACGAGCAGTGTAGATAAGAAATATAGCAGAACTTATCAATTTTGAGATAATGGTTGATTGTTTTTGACTTTGAGAAATGCAAGTGAATGGCCAGTGATGATCCACTGTTGCTTTCTTTGTAAGAGAGTAAGAAGACTATCTTTCAGAGAGTCTGAGGAGATTTTGGAGTTATACTGCCTCATCTATTCCACAGAACTACAGGCTTATTTAAATGACTTAACTACTGAGATGACTGTCTAAAATAAGCAAGTGAAACTAGGGTCATAGGATGAGTCTGGGATATTTTTAGGAAGTGGGGTGGTGATTTATCTGAAACAAGTGTAGCTAATTTTCTAGCTATAGAGTCCTCTTGAAACTCATTTCTAGACCATTGAGAACTACATTAATAGTGGTCAACATATTTTTAATAGTGAAAAGAAGAGAGATAGAAATAAAATCTTTGCATGGTGGAGCTGGAGGTCCATGGTCATCCCAAAGCAGATGGGATCAGTGATGCTTGGCAGTCAATTGGTGCCTGTCCATGTGTATCATAAATGTCCACTTAGATACACATTTATCTTTGGTGTCATTTGGTTGAACATGTGTGAGTGTATATGGCATTGTGGGTGTATGTGGTAGTGCATGTATTTGTGGGTTATGTGTACCTTGGAAATTGATCTGTGAGTTGAAATAATTACTTTTTAGGGTGTTAAACCTGATTCATGAGTGTTTGTGAAATGCTTGTGTCTCTGTTGAAGTATCCTTGTTCCCTTTGATGTGATCCTGTGATTATGTAATCTGAGAGTTGAATACACAATAACACAGAAGAGAGAGCAAATAGGAAAAAGTCCATGAGGGTTGGGAAGTAGTTCAGGTACATGTATGCTAATTAAAAGCCATAGAAATCAAAGAGCAAGGGAGGTAGGAAAATGGTAAATGAGCAAAAAGATTAATGGACTAACAATAACTTCTGAAACATGTTTCTGACTCACATGATTCTTTGAGTAGGAATATCCTTGTATAAGACCTTCAGATGGTGTTCCTGAGAGTCTGGAACATTCATATTATAGAGTCTCATGGGTTACTTGTCTTTGTAAACTTCAGAAGGGTAGAGTCAACTCAGATAATGAGTTCCTTGGAAAAGATGGGGATAATGATGGGAATAGTCAGGGTGCTTCTTTCCAAGAAAAGACTGTGATCAGACCTTATTATTGATTGTTTCATTCAATCAACAATAGAATGAGTCAAAGAAGTTGAAAGGTGGCAAAGTGTTCTGTGGAAATGTGCTGATTTATATGTGATGACTATTTGGATCTCAAATGGAGCCTTTGGAGAATGTTGTTTGGAGGATAGATGCTAGTGATGGACCTGAATCCAATCATGACAGGAGGGTCACTTAGCATATACTGGTGATCTGGAGGTTCCAGTAGACTTCTGGATGGGTTGGAGGGACTTGGCTTCAACTTATGTGTTATGCTGACTCAGCATTCTGTCCCTGTATTTTGGATGTCTGAGTAACCAGAGGAGCTGGAGGAGCTGGAGCTTGTCGTAGGGTGTAGTGTAGAGTGAGTGGGTGAGTGAGAGTGAGAGAACAGGGTGTATTAAGTCGATATCAGAACTGAGGAACATACAAAAGAGTTTCAGGTTTATGTACTAAGGGTTTTGGGAATTGAGTTTGGGGATAACTAATATGTGTGAAACATGTTTTGTAGCTATCGAGAAATATTCCCATAACATGGAGACAGGGGTAATAATAGAAAAATACCAGTCAACAAGAATAGTTAATAATAAAAGGCTTCCAGAGGAGTCTGGGGTTCTGGAGGGTTCCAGAGATTGGCTGGATCTGTGACTGTGACATGTATAGAAAACAGGATCAATTCACTGGGTTGCCAGATATGTATGACATGATCTGCACCCATTCCAATGCTATTTAAAAAATCTCCAATACTTAAACTCTGGGAGAATGGATGAGTCGGTATGTGAGTTCAAAATCCAAGAAATGAGTGAGTGAGATGAGGAAGGTGTTCAAAATAGTTCAAAGTCTACTCACACAGGCCAAGTGAATGCTATTTGAATACCAAGCATATGAACCTTGATCTTCTGATACTCAAGTGGAGCCTAAGAATAGGAAGAGGAGTAGACATAGTAATTAGACATTTCTGACTTGATGGCATTTATTATGAGGTATCAGCCACAGCTAGCTTGAATAATTTGGAAAAGCCAATGCTTCTCTGCAAGCTTGACAGATCTCCCACTGGGTGTTGACTTTTGCTTCTTTAGTACTTGTTAATACCACTGGTAGCAGCACCACCATGCTTAATGAACATCACATATTGTGAGTATGGCTTACACTTGTTCCAATGTCCTCTTCACATGGGTCCCAAGGCCCAAGGCTTGACATCCAGTCCTCAACTTGACAAAACACAACATTGTAAACAGAATACAAACCAAGACCCAGGGGAGCTGATTTTCCTCCTGTGGAGACATTACAATCATAGCCCAACTGTCAAGTGCTGTGCATGGGCTCTTAGCAGCTTTTGGCACTATGGTAGTTGAATTTGGACTCTACCAAATGCAACCATCAACTGACAGGCATATATTATATTTCAATTCAAAGGCCCTCAATATAATATTCTTTAGTTTTTTTAGGTTGGGGATCAAATATTCTACCCATTCTCCTACTCATGGCTACCATCATCTACAGTCACCAATATGACTTCCCTCTTCCTTGCCCTAAATTTCATGTCAAAAGTGTTCAACACAGTGACTTACATTCTAGGTTCTCTTGCCATCACCATCTGCATACTATAGGGTGCATATATACAATCCACCATTATATCAAGCCAAATATATTGCAACTTCTATTTCCTTCAGGTTTTTCAATCAAAAAGAAATAAATCACTCTAGGATATTTTTTGAAAAAATTCTGTATTTTTACTGACAGTCCTTTAGGCCTATTTTCTTATTCTATGTACTACTATCCATATGGTCCCTCTATATTTGTCTGTGTCAAGGATGTACAAGTGTCCCAGCATTTCAGTCAGAGCCAGTGGTTTGGCTACCCAACCCATGTAAGCACTAAAAGGCCAGATGGGATGTATATGCAGGTGTGACACACCTGCATGACTCCTCTCCTCAGTGCTTGATAGCCACTGAGGTGAGCTCAGTATACCAATATATGTAGGATTAATGACTGAAAAGCTTGTAGTTAAATTCTCTAAATTCTCTAGATAGTCTTTACACAAAACATAGTTCTTGACAGCCATTGAGGAGTTAAATTCTCTAGTTATCTCAGTTTCATTTCCTGTTGAGTTGCTAGCCCATAAGATTGGCCCTGTGATTTTATCCCACTACTACTATTCTTTTTCTTTCCATCCCTTTCTCTTGTCTTGCTCCATAACCATCTAAATAAGAACCATATGGAAGCAGAAAAGCAGCAGTTGGAACTTGTCTTTGTCCAATTTATTGACAAGTTCCAAGATTATTTGTTGTGACATTGTTAAGTGTCTGTTATAGACTTTCCTCTGCCAACACATAGGACCTGCCTTATCACACACTCATTTGCTCCTCATGTCACAAGCATTCTATACAGTCCACTTTTGTTCATAAAGGCTTAGTCTTCTGTCAGAACCCGAACGAAACCTCGGGCCCCCGGGCCCGAATCCCCGACCATCACGTTTCATCTATTTCTACCTTCCGTTTGATCTCTTCCCCTCATAGCTTACGACCCTGACTTCGGTCATTCGGTCACCGGTCCCCGAACCCTCCCGTATATAATTCGCTCATTCATGTACATCATAACCAGTTCTGATATCAACTAAGATACCCCAATACACCCTTGCTTAATCTCTACACTCCTTCGTCCCCCTCGTTAGGGTCACACCCGAACTTCGGGTGACCTCGGGCCTCGTCCGAAATACGGGACAGGACTCTGAGCTGGCGCAGCACATAAGCTGAAGCCAAGTCCCACTCGACTCGTTCGCCGAGCCTCGGCCGCCCTCGGCAACCCGACCCCGAACCTCGGTCGACTCTATATTGAGTCCCAATCCTCACTTTGCCCCCGCTAAGATCTAGTTCTTAACACCTTCACATCCTCTAACACTAAGTAAAAAGGACTAACATTATTATAGCAGATGGCAGGCCGACTTGGTTTAAGTACAAGCTATGTAGCAACCATAGAGAACTTAGTCTGAGGTTGAAAAAAATTGATATATATATATATATAAATTCCAAAATGTAGAAGATGGCACTTGGCAATGTCTGGATTAGGGATTGGTGTCAGAATTGTATTATAAGTAATAATAGTTGTGGATAAGTGTAATGTTGGTTAAACAAATGTGGTTGTTTTTAAGCCCATGTTAGTCACAGCCAACTTGATTACAGTGTTTGAAAGCTTTCTAGACTGTTAATGATGATATTTGTGTACTCACTTAGAGATGGTTTACCAAAGACTTTTTGTTAAGAGAGTTTACGATGAGATAGCAAATTTGAGTGAAGCAAACTAGTAGATGTACAATAATTGAACTAGGGAATATACATGCAAGAGGCCTGTATATATACCAAACAGTTTGGAAAGGGGAGCAAATAGGAAAGAGTCCATGAGGGTCAGAAAGTAGGTAAGGTACATGTATGCTAAATAAAAGCAATAGGGATGAAAGAACAAAGGATGGAGGAAAATTGTGAATGGGGAATTGATAAACCAGAAATATATCATGAAACATGTTTCTGAATCACATTGACTTTTGGTTATTAACACCATACTTCAAGGGTACTTGTATCATGGAGTCTGATGGTATTGCTTGTCATTGCAGGCTTTGGGCAAGTAGGGTTTGTTCAGCCATTGGATTCCTTGGAAAAGATGAGGATAGTGATGGGGATAATCAAAGTGCTTCTTTTCAAGAAAATATTATGATTGGACCTGGTTAAAGATTTGTTACTAAATATCCATGAGGTGACTTTTGGAACTCATGGTGATAAGGTGTGAAGTATGGATGCCAAATGTGAGATGCAATCAATTTGGGGTCTGAAGAAATGTTCCAAAGAGGTGGTGCCAAATAAGACTGAGGTAAGTGTTTAACTTCAAGGATCAGATCATGACAGTTTCTAATCCTACAAGCCAGGATAGATGGGGGCACTGTACTAAGTTAGCTTCAAGCAGCCAATCAGGTTGTTGGTGTTATTTTATTATTTCTCCTTTTCTCCCACCGCGCGGCTATGCATTACATAATCTACTGATGCATCAGTAGCGCCGCCTAGAATAAAATCGATAAAACCCAATAAAAACAAGTACTAATGTCAATCCAAGGCCTTGGGCCTTAGGATATTATCTGTTTACATCTTTAGAATCATCCGGCCAACGATACCCGGCCCATGCAGGGACGAACGTGCGCATATACGCGCTTCGGACACGAACGGGCTTCAATAGCCATCGATCGAGCCCCGCGTGGCTTTGAAACACTTCCAATAACCCCTACGACACTTCTATTTCCATTCCGGATCACCCCTATCGTCGCCGATCCACGAGCGAAGCCGATCCACGAGCGAAGCCGATCACTTCGATTTCATTTAATCAAGCGCCCAAAGCTTCGAAATGGAGTTTCAAGATTTTCTGTCACTATTTTTTCTTGTTCTTTGACTCAATATAGTAGTGAAACACATGATCTACAAGTCCTACTACCTCACGATCAGTTTCAGGTGTTTTAAACATGTGTTAGTACATATTTTGTGCATTCCTTCCCTCATGTAGACCGCAACCCCAGAATCGCTCCATCACCCCAGTATTTTTCTTGGAAACACAAAGGACAATTATTAGCTAGCTCAGACTATAAGTACGCTTGTATATTTCTCCAGAATCCAAGGCAGTATAACCTCCACAGTCTCAGAACAGTCTCCAAATCTTTGCTTGATATCTCAACATCGCCTGCTTTGTTAGCGAATCGTCACTGGCCGTTCGTCATCAATTCAAGCACTTTATTGAACCTATAGTTCATCTCAAAACTGTTAAGTTACAGTTATCTCTCTATCTGCAGCTCGCGTCACTGTACGCGAACTTTAAGCGCTTACATTTTGCCTCCGCATCAGCGCATCACCCGCGCTAGAATATACATCTCGCTTAGATTACATTTTAGGCGCTTAAGAGCCGCCTCAAGCAAACTTGAACAAAATATCAAAAACACTTCAAATAAATCAAATAAAAATTCCCATTTTATCTCTTATTAGTTGGGATCATGAAGGACAGCTCGAGTCTGTGAGTTCTGATATACTGTTTAAGCTTGGTGTTTTACTTAACTAGGGACTAAGGTCTGGCAGTCCAGATCAGATGGTACTTGGCTTCAACTTATAGGTTATACTGGGTCAGTATCCTATCCATATATTTCAGAAGGGCCCAGGGATGTCTGAGGTTTGGGCATAGCCTCAAAGAGTGAATGGAGCCTACATATAAGAAATGAACATATACTTTATTATCTCTTAAGTCTATCCAGAACCTACTAAATTTTTGGAAACCTGGAGACTTGATAAGTGACAACTCACAGTCTTTACTTATAATCAGTCATGCTCCCTTTCCCTCTAAACCAGTAATATAACAATACTACAGGACCATACACATTTAACATTTGCGTGAGGCTTTTCTTGAGTTTTGAAGTGCTCACCAGAGAAAACTATGATAAAACATCATGCTCATGAAGATACATTGGAACAACTTGTGACATGTTCTCGGTGTTCTTAGTCAAGGATATTTTAATACAGTCCAACCACATTTTCAGAATTTTCTTCAGAGTTTTCCCAATGGTATACCTTTCTTGTGCCACATCACGCGCATGGAATTTTTGGTGGGTCAAAATAAGGGATTTCCCAAACTTCATGTGGTTCATGAATTATTCCAACATCCAATATAGACCAATCTTTTTCATCGTCGAAATACCAGAAGATATAAACGTACCATTAACTTATAAAAAAAAAAAAAAAGGACCTAAACTCAAAGCCCATAACATCACATGACCGCAGAGACCCGCTATGTATCTTATAATAATCACTTTTAACTCTCACCAGTCTAACTGTGGTGCCGCCAGCATCACGCCCACAATACCCGACATAACCTGCACCAACCCAACACTCTGGCTGCGTTTACTCTCGGTCCTGCCTCAAAAGAAAGCAAGGAAAGGAAAGGCAAAGCAAGAACAAAACCATCAATCCTCGCCCCGTTATAATC
>QMFG01001563.1:0-66017 GCA_003314545.1 Ramaria sp. MG151 | reverse complement strand
TAAGGACCTGAGACTTTGGACTGAGGTTCTCATGCTTCGGACTTGTGCTTCAAATGTGTGAAGATCTTAGAGGTGAAGAATTCGGTGAAAGCAGGTTGTCCCCTGACATATACTGAACGGTTTGGAAGGGAGAGTGAATGGGAATGAGTCCATGAGGGTCAGAAAGTAGCTACGGTACATGTTAATGGCCATAGGAAACAAAGAACAAGGGAAGTAGGAAAATTGTGAATGAGGAAAAAATTAATGGACCAACAATAACTCTTGAAATATGTTTCTGATTCGCATGGCTCTTTGGGTAGAGATAACCATCCCTAAATCCTTTGGAGAGTGATCCTGAGGGTCTAGAATATTCATATCATGGAGTCTAATAACATAGAATATCATTGCAAGCTTCCAAAGAATAGAAATAACTCAATCAATGAGTTTAATGAAAAAGATGGGGATAGTGATGGGGATAGTCAGGGTAGTTCTTTCTTGAAAAGATTATGATTAACCCTGACCAATGATGCATTTCACTAAACATTAATGAATCAATTCAGGGAAACTGATGAAGAAGCAGGTTGTTGGATGAAAATGATGTAATTGGGGAGATGATGGTTTGGGGTTTGGAAGATCCATTTGGAAGAGTTGGTTCAGAAGGGCAATGATATAGACAAGGTGTCTATATTGTGATCGTGACACATAGAGTCCAATGATATGAGCTATCATCACAAGCTTTGGAAGAATAGAATCAACTTGATCAATGAGTTTATTGGGAAAGATGGGATAGTGATGGGGTTAGTCAGGGTGCTTCCTTCCAATAAAAGATTTTGATCAGACCTGGCTAATGATTGTTTCACTAAACATCAATGTAGTAATTCAGTGACCATGCTAGATGACTAGATGATGTGTGTGAATGATCTGATCACTGTGAGGGTGATTCAGATTCTGAACAAAGTCTTTCAGATAATATCTTTTGGAAGGGAGAAGAGACTGTGAAAAGGTCTAAAATATGATCATGACAGAATAGTGTGTCAGAAGATCAACTTAGGTGAGTTAGGAAAAAGCATTGAACAGAGTGTTGCTGTGTTATGATTCTATTTTGGGACTTGCCACTAACTTCAATCTTGTCCTGAATTACTGCTTCAACAGCTTCATGTAGAATTCATCATACTGGATATCTACACTCAACACCCCATCACTAACAAGTTCTTCTTTCTAAGAAAGGATTATGATCAGATCCATGATCTAATTTACCATGTATTGATCATGGTAGTTTATAATGATTTACCTTCTCTGTATAACCAGATCTGATCATAATCCTTTCTTAGAAAGAAGCACCCTCATTATTGTCAGGGGACAACCTGTTTTCACCAAATCCTCTACCTCTAAGGCCCTTACACATGCGAAGTACAAGTCCGAGGTGTGGGAACCTCGGTCCAAAGCCTCGGGTCCTTGACCCAAAGCCTCCTAGTATGAACCCAAAGTCTCGGGTTTCTAGTCCGAAACCTCCGACCACCCAAGACCTCAACCAACTTCGGGGTGGAGCCCAAATATCTGATCCGAACCCTCGGCCCGACATCTGACCTTCGTCAGGGATGAAGCACCTTATTGGGATAGAAGTCGGGCAGGGTTGACAGCACGTAGGAGTGCCCCTGGTTGGGCATTAGGTAGTCGTATATAGTTTTTTCACTAGTAGTGGGGATCCCCAGACTTTTCTCTTTGGATTTCCCCTCTACTAGGTGAGAGTTCCTTTACTGTATTTCTTGCACATATATATCACTTTGGATTTCCCCTCTACTAGATACCTATGGGCGCTAGGAGGGTTGCCCTTACAATTATCCCTATCACTATCCCCCATCTTTTCCAAGGAACTCAGTGGACAAACCAAATCTACTCATCCAAAGTATACAATGACAAGTAAAATCATCACATAATTGCCCTCAACATGCAGGATCACCTTCCAAAGGGTTGGGAAGGGATTGTTGCTGACCAAAGCTCCGTTTGATTCAGAAATATGTTTTAGGATATATTTCTGGTTCCCCAATCTTTTTCTTCATTCACAATTTTCCTGCTTCCCTTGTTCTTTCATCCCTATTGCTTCTACTTAGCATACATGTATCTTACCTACTTTCTGACCCTTGCAGACTCTTTCCCATTTTCCCTCCTTTCTGAACCATTCAGTATATATACAGGACTCTTGCATGTATGTTCCATAGTTCAATTATTATATGTCTACCAGCTTGCTTTCACCCAGGCTTGATATCTCACCATGAGTTAACTCTCTTGACAAAAAGTGTTTGGATGAACCATCCTTAAGTGAGTGCACACATATCATTGTTAACAATCTAGAAAACATTTGAACAATGTGATTGAATTGACTATGACTGACATATGCTTGTGAAAGTGGTTTGGGTCACAAGATAGAATTCCTTTGGAAGAGCTGTCTCCTTGGGACAATACCTTCACAAATGCAAAAGTTACTCACTTTTACTGTAGGATTACTCTTCACTTCCAAATATTATTTCCTTATCATTGACAATGACTACATTTGTTTGGATAACATCACACTCATCTACAGCTCTTACTACCTCTAATTCAATTCTGACAGGGTACAGAGGTTGGAGTGGGGAGGACTACTTGGATAGCAGTGAGCTAGATCAGGAGCAGTGTTGGACTATGTCTGCAGAGCGAGCTGTGTTCTTGGGATCCAGGGGTCAACATAGATGGATTAAGAGGGGAAAAAACAGGAGTAAGATGGTTATTTCCTGACAGGCGATCTGCGAGTCGACTCATGTAAGGCCTAGATGGGAGTTTAATTTGAATAGAATTTTAGAGAGGATCAAAGAAAAAAATTTTCGGATTCATGAAACTCATAACGAGTTCGAAAGAACAGTCCAAACTATATTTCCGGTACTTCTAGGTCCCGATCTTGCCAGATATCCTTTTGGGGAGGGGGGTGGCTGCTTACACTGGAGATCAATTTCATTTTACCTGTTTGCGCTGTATCTCGGGCTTCAAAAGAGGGAGTTGAAATTGTAGTTTGGGCTTACCTTGCCAAATTCTCGCCAGATCACCCTATTTTGTACAACAGGCACCAGGATCGGCCAGTGGCGGTCCAGAGCCCAATAATGTGAACGCCATGGGTTTCATTTCCTTGCTACGATTAATCGCAGTAATTCCGACGCATCGCGGAGGGAGATAATGGTCTCAGCAAGCAATAAATATGCACGAGCAAGCTGCGGTCCTAAAGGCGGCTGTTGACTTCGATTGGATATGCATAATAGTTGTGGCAGCAAGCCCACGAGTTCTGCATTTGATAAACCAATTTTCTCGTCAACGAGGTATCCTATGGTTGTTAGTACGGATTCAAGTACAAAATATCTGAGGGAGGGAGTTGTCGGACTTGCGGGATTTAAAAGCTGGTTTGATGACGTCCTCGTTGTACTTGGGTTCCTCTGCTCTGGAATCAGTTTTTCCTTGACTCCCTGCTGAACTTTGGGCCGATATGCAAAGAGACAGGTTAACTCTCAGGGTGAAACACACGCTTTTTGATTCCCAAGCACATGATCGCCCCACCTGGCAATTGTGCTCCTACGGGGAGCGCGTGAGTATCAGATAGACCTTTGAATTGGTTAACGTCAGAGACTGTTTTCGACAGTCGTCACATGGACATTCTGCTACTGGGACCTCGGCATCCCGAGTCTTCGCTGCATCGATCTCACATCATCATTGTGAAATTCTCGGGTTCTCTTGATTCTTGTTGTCACCGAGTTTCCCTTTCGATGGCTTCACACACTTGTCCAGAGGATAGACCGCGGTATTTTTGACACTAAGATGAACCTGCAAAAGCAAATGAGTCTACTTACTAATTGGTTGGGTTCTATTTTTAGATGCCGCCATTGAGTGGGCGCCTGATTAGTCTCTAGCTCGCCCCGCGGGCAGCACTTGTGTCTCAACTGACTAAACGTCAAACCGCGTTTTTTCCAGAACCTTACAAGTACGTCCATGTCACACGCCTCTTGCATATTTACCTTCTCACACGATGAAATTCATTGCGAAGCTAGGGTTCCGTTGCATAGTCGCTGGCATTTCGCTATACGCGACGGCACAAACTACGAATCACAGCAAGCCCGTCGCGTCGCGGAGGGCGGAGCTAGCCAAGTCTCATATTGCACTGCAGCGGGACAATTAATGGGGGACAACTGTCCCATCGCTGACTGCGCCTGCTTCTTCCCGAGTCATGGGCTCCGTGTGCCAGTGGCTGGGGAAGATAAAAAGGATGGCAACCATGCTACAAGCCCTCAGCAGTTTTTTACAAAAATGCTTCGGTATTCAGCAATTCTTGCGCTCTCCCTGGCTGCTACTGCTCTTGCATTTTCTCCCTATCAGTCGCTTGCAGGTCTCTCCAAGAAACAGCTCGATACTGTCATCCCGACACTCGAGCATCAGCCCTCCGAGTCACCTCCCGGACCGCTGCATGATACTTCGACAAAACTAGTCAACGACGCTGCTCACCCCTGGAAGCCTTTACGGCCAGGTGATATACGCGGCCCCTGCCCTGGTCTGAACACCCTTGCGTCTCACGGAGTATGTACTTTTCATTGCTGTGATTAACTTTTCAATCTAACGCATTAAGGTAAGTGGCTTCCCCGCCACGGTATCGCAACTCCTGCGCAAATTATTAATGCAGTTCAGGAAGGTGTGGCTTGTGCTTTGCAAACAGTATCTAAAATCACTGACTTGCCTTCTTTACCCAGGATTCAACATGGGGAACGATTTAGCAAAATTCGTTACCTACGCTGCCTTCCTTGTCGACGGCAATCTTATCACCGACCGCATGAGTATCGGTCATAAAACTCACTTAACCGGCCCCAATCCACCCCCCCCTGCTATCGTTGGCGGGCTTAACACCCACGCCGTTTTCGAAGGTGCATTCTCTGAGTCTATTCATTTTTTACGATTATAACATATCCTGTTCGCCAGGTGATGCCAGTATGACCCGGGGTACGACTTTTTTCTTTCCTTTCGTATACGCACATGCTGATAACGCTTTCAGCCGACGCATTCTTCGGAGATAATCACAGTTTCAACGAAACCCTATTCGAAGAAGTGAATATTGAGCTCTGCTTCTTCTCATGGATGCCGCTGACCCATTGTACAGTTTTCTGCCTTCAGCCAACGTTTCGGAGCGGGGAAATATAATTTAACGGTAGCCGGCGAATTCAGATTCAAGCGGATCCAAGAGTCGATTGCAACCAACCCCAACTTTTCATTCATCTCGCCACGTTACATTACAGCCTATGCGGAGACCATCTTCCCCATCCTCTTCTTCGTAGATGGCCGCGTCTCAGACGGGCAGCTCGACCTGAACGTTGCGCGTGGCTTCTACCAACGCAGCCAAATGCCTGATGGTTTCTTCCGGGCAAACAAATCCAACGGATTTAACGGGGATCTCGGGGTAGGTATCCACCAGGTATTCACAGCCCACCCTATCATGCCTGGGTCCAACCAAGGCGTTGGCAACTATGTCCTGGATCCCACGTCAGCCAAGATTTCCGAGACATGTCTTCTCTACACCAACTTCGTGAATCAGACCGTGCGGTCACTGTACCCCAACCCGACTGGTGCTTTGCGTACCGCCTTGAATACTAATCTCGACTTCTTCTTTAGCGCATTGAGCAACTGCTCGCAGGTATTCCCCTTCGGTCGCTAATAGACATCAACAAATTATTTGGGCCGTCGTGGAGCTTTTCTTAGTTTTCGATAGTTGTAGGAATGTGGCAGTGTATCAAATGTGCTTCAGAACAACATGACACTTGTTACTTCACCCTGACGAACTTGAGAGCGATAAGAGTTTCATTTTTTCTCTATACGTGAAATAAGCTTCTGTGAAAGTGCCCGTTGCAAGCTATTGCTTATGAACCCACAACGCACATCACAACGCCTCCGCCACGTACTGAAATTTGGTATGATAATAGGACGGCCTTATCTAGGGCCGTGAACGCAGAAGTGCGCGATAAATCCCAAACTGGCACAAACGGCTGTGGCGTACGTTATCGGCTTGGCGGGATCTGATAAGCCTTATATGGTATACAATTGAGCCGCCTTCCGGGGCCTGCAGTGATTGATTCTTGAAGCTATTTTTTTTTTGAAAAGCGGTGAAGCTGCCAGTATGCACATTGAAGTATTATCCTAGTACTTCTGACGACATTTCTATTATTCTCCTGATCACTTTGCGTTCTATATTTGCCACGACGTTCTTCGCTATTGACATACTGTCATTTCTCATTCACACGCCCCTGGGAACTATATTCCTAGTCTTTGTCTTGGCCGAATGCGACGCGTCCACAATCCAACCACAGAAGAATCCATGAATATCCTCCCGGCTCAAATTCCACGGTCCGGCATCACTGAGTACCCATGTTATATACAGGTGATGTATATCGCGGCGAAATCCGGAGTAGTGCACCCAGTGTTATACGAGCAACCAGTAGCGAGTACGATATCAAATTTATCCCACCCCGGTCAAATCTGATGGGAACGCTCCGATGAAGAGGCGCGGTGTGTTCGGCGCGGATGATCTGGGAGAATCAGCGGTTGAGCTTCAACTTGCATAAGTGTTTAGTGTAACTATTCCTGAGAAAGTATGCACTATATACCAGCAGCCAAATTTTCCCATTAAGTGATGCCCGAAGCCATCTATGAAGGATACGAAATCTGCTACCACACCTGTCCAAATAAAATTCGAGTCGGTAGATTGAATTACTCTTTCCTGTCTCAGGCATTCTATGCAGTCTTACGTCTTCCCTGTTCTGCTGCACTTTTCCTTTTTCCATCAGTACAAGTTGGTACAAAACGAATGACCACGTCAAGAATTCAGGTCGTGGAATACCATAAAATCAGATTTTGAATAAGAACTCTCCTCCCAGCGGTTCATTCTCCTCGAAGCCAGTAAGGAGAGAAAGCACAACATCATCAGGGACCCCAATCTGCTGTGATCTCATTGCGGGCTTACGCTCGATCGATGACACGAATTGCGTGACAGGTTTGGATATGCCAATCTTCGAACACATGTTGGTCGCATTTGAGCCTGTTGTACCCATATTTTTCGATGGTACGCTACTCGTCCTGTTATGCGTTGGCTTCGTGGTTCTTAACGGCACGCTGGTTGTTCGGGCATGACCCGAGGTAGTAGCTTTGGAATTTAGCGTCAGCTGAGTGGCCTGCGTTGCTGCCGGTGTAACTTTAGGTTTTGCAAGACTTGGAATACGGGTGTGCGTCACTTTTCCAGTCAAGGGCTTCGACGGGGGCTTAATTCTGGTAGTGTCAGGCTTCTGTAACTTTGCAGAACCTGTTTCCGCAGATTGGGGGTGCGAAGTTTCCACCTTCGGTACCTGAGCTCCAGCGGTCAACACCTGAGCACTTTCGGACTGTGACATGAATGGAAAAATATCGTCTGGTACTGAAGAGACGCAAGGTGAGTGGTGGAATGAAAGAGCAAGGCTATACACACATATATCAGGTAGTTCCAATTTTTCCCATACGGGAAATTTCATATCTTCAAGGAGATCTGCACTTTCGAAATCCGATACAGGATGATAGTCATCGAAGAAAGTAGACTGCTTAAATAATGACATAAGAGTTGCCCCAACCTTCCTGTAGTCGGGCATATCGAAGCCCGGATCAAATTTAGGTTCTGTGGGGTCACAGTCAGTTCTCAGAAGGGGTCATATGCCGCAGTGCACAGAGTACCTATAGCAGTAGGGGGGGCATATTCGACGTCATCGTAGTCTTCTTGTGTTATGCTGGCATCCTCAACTACCGAGCCCTCAATGCTTGCATCGCTCACATCCCAGTAGTTACCCTTGGTCTCCGGAGTCTCAAAGCTTTTGCTCGCAGGCCTGGGCAGTCTCAGCTTCTTTCTGGTTGAGCTAATACGACGAGTTGAAGGGACCAGAGAGTCGTCATTGAGAATTGCGAAAGACTTCGACGGTTTGAGGGAAGCAGGGGTAACAGGAACAAGTGTTTTAGTAAACGGTGTTTGGTTTGTAATTTCTGCCAAAGCTTTTGATTTACTTGCAAACCGAGGCGCTTTGTCACTTTTCAAACCAGATTCTCAAGACCCACCGTTAGTTAGTATTTTGCACAATGATAATGTACTTTGTCACTCACGTAGAGGTATATTTACAGCTGGAGTACTCAACAACACATGGTTCTTCTTTCTCCCTGTGCGCCCTGCCGTTTTTGGATGCCCATAGACAGAATTCTCGTCATGGACGGCTCTACCGCGCTTGATTGACCGAGCAGGGGTTTTAAAGTTGATATTACGCGTCGACTTCAAGGGTGAATTTTCTTCTGTGCTTGACGAGGTGGCAATCTGGGGGCGAGTGGTGAACATTGTAAAAGAGAAGCAACGCTAAACGTAGGAACGCGGTGTTCGCGTCACGTGATCGACGCCCTCATGTTTCCTCAAGTCCAAACAACATAACTTAACTCCTCCAGAGTGCTCGAGGATGGCGTCTCGTTGTCTTTCCACCACCTTCCGACGCTCCATCCACGGAACCTATAAGCAGGTCTAGTCTTTTTTTTCCTTCTTTAATGGCTTGATATTGACAAAAGCATTTTAGCGGTTAACTCGCTCGCTGGCAACGCATGTTAATCTTTCGCCTTTTACAGAAGTCTCGACACTACCCAATGGACTGACCGTCGCTACAGAGGCACACTCTCATGCCCAGACAGCAACAGTCGGTGTATGGATCGATGCTGGCTCTCGCGCCGAAACCGACGCCACGAACGGCACTGCACACTTTCTTGAACACATGGCATTCAAGGGCACAAATCGACGCTCTCAGCGTGATCTGGAACTTGAAGTGGAAAACCTAGGCGCACATTTGAATGCGTATACTTCTCGAGAACAGACAGTCTACTATGCCAAGAGCTTCAGACAAGATGTTGACAAATCTGTTGATATTATTAGCGATATCCTCCAGAATTCGAAGCTAGAGTCGCAGGCAATCGAGAGAGAGCGTGACGTCATTCTTAGAGAGCAACAGGAAGTGGACAAGCAGTTGGAAGAGGTCGTGTTTGACCATTTGCATGCGGTTGCTTTCCAGGGTGAGTGACATCGCCTCTTGCCTTCACGATCTCTCATTCTCTGCAGGTCAACCTCTTGGTCGCACAATTTTAGGACCAAAAGAGAATATTTTATCAATCAAGAGAGATGACCTCGCCTCGTATATCAAAACCAACTATACCGCGGACCGCATGGTTCTTGTGGGCACAGGCGGCGTAACTCACTCCGAGCTCACTAAGCTTGCCGAAAAACACTTTTCTTCTCTTCCGGTTTCATCAAATCCAATACCACTTGGTCGTTCGTCCCATTCTACTACACGGTTCGTTGGCTCCGAAGTGCGCATTCGGGACGACACGATGCCTACTGCGAATATTGCAATCGCTGTCGAAGGTGTCGGATGGAAATCCCCAGATTATTTTCCTATGCTCGTCCTTCAATCTCTCTTCGGTAATTGGGACCGTTCTCTCGGAGCTTCTCCACTTCTCTCCTCTAGACTGAGCCACATCATATCCTCCAACAATCTTGCGAACAGCTTCATGTCATTCTCTACCTCTTACTCCGACATAGGACTATGGGGAATCTATCTTGTTACGGAGAATTTCATGAACATCGACGATCTCGTTCACTTCACTCTCAAGGAGTGGACTAGGATGTCTGTTGGCCCCCTCGAAAATGAGGTTGAACGCGCCAAGAGTCAGCTCAAAGCCAGCTTGTTACTGTCCTTAGATGGCACAACTGCCATCGCCGAGGATATCGGCAGGCAGCTGGTTACGAGCGGACAGAGGTATACGCCAAAGCAGATCGAATTTGCTGTTGATGCGGTCACCCCTGCTGAAATCCAACGGGTAGCTCAGAAGTACCTTTGGGATCGCGACGCAAGTATCACTCCTACTATTCCAAAGCACTGACTGACCTAATGTTTCAGATCGCTATTGCCGCCGTCGGTCGCGTCGAATCTCTTTTGGACTATAATCGAGGTAAGTCACTCCACCATAGGAAGCTTCGTCCCGTTGAACCTTCTTAATTTTTAGTGCGGGCCGACATGTCATCACTTGTTTATTAAATATAGAAATAGAAGTTGTGCTCCGCAGTGCAACAACGTAACGGTGGATTTGATGGGAGTGCGCAGCGCCCTCTTGTACTTGGCGAGAGCAAGTCTAGACACCTTATTTCCATATAAGCGGAGTCCTAACGATGGTGATATTCAAGACGGAGATATGCTTGAACACGACTTTAATTTTGAAATTTAGCTATACTACGGGCTGGTGATGAGGAACGCAGCTGTGTCATGCGTCGCAAGGATAAATTTATAAGAGTCGATGAAGGTGCCCAAGTCCTTTCCAGTCCACATGTCATGAACCTTCCAGCTTCCAGCGTTTAGACCTGGGACTTCGCTGAAGGTGATAGTTTTGGAAGCAGTGCTACTTCCTGTATTGATGACGAAAACGTGCCTCCCTTTCTGAGATTTCCCAGCATAGAACTCTGGAGGACTGGTAACCGTTCCTGTCGAATATGGCTTGGCAGGGGCGCCAATAGTACTATCTTGATGGAATGCAAGGAGTTCGGTATTTGTGATAATTGCAAGTTGACTCTTGGACAAGGCGCTCAGCTTGCATATGGTAATGTAAACGTTGAGAGTCAACGATGAGAATGATGCGTAGGGCTCACAGTTGTACCCATCAATATGGGTGACTTCATAAATGCCCAAGATGCGAAGTGTGTTCGCTCTTCTTCAATGGTAAGGTCACCGTTCCCAATTTCCTAAAATTTCAGTGACATCGTCGTTGTCAAGTGACCTAGTAGAGACGAACCATCATATCCATGTCATTGTGGGCACCAAAGTGCACATGATCCAGATATTTGGCATTGTTAGCAATGGCACTCGAGATAAAACTCCATGTGGCACTTGCGTCTGTAGTCATTCTGAACATCAAAGACATCAGCTCTCTTCACCTGAAACTGAATTCTTAGCATACCGCCATGAATGCCCCTGAGTATTTTGAGAGACACGAATAACGTTATTTCAGCGGTATTGATAACGTACAACTTTTGCACCCCAAGTCCAAACACGTGCAGTTCCCCAATCGCAGATGTCGAATTGAATAGGCCGCGAGACAGATGCAAGCGCTGCACTATATATCCAAAAGTGGGAAATCAGTTAATAGCGAATTACCATAGTCTTGTTTCACCCACGTCATCCGGCGGTAACGTATTGCGGTATTGGAATTGTACCAGTCAAAATTAGGTCCTGGGTTCTTCAAAACAAGATATGAAACTCGTTTTCAATGAAAACAAAAATAAATGAAAACAAAAAGTTTCGCTAACAGGGTTATCAGTCCAGTTGGAGGGAACGTGACAGTTGTCTTGCATCGAGTATAAGCCTCTGATTATCATAGGAAACAAGTGCTAGTTCGTACCATATTTTAGATCTATAAGAGTTCAGATTGATGGTCACACAAGACAAAATTAGGCAAACGAACAATCGACCCCCCAATCGCTGAAAGTCTGAGCATCGATTGTTTCAAACCCGAGGGAACCAGGGTAGCCAGCACAAGTTTGTGTTCCGGCATCGCTGAAAGATGCCATTGGTAAATCATTCATCCTCCAAGGTAAAATGCAAACCTGTAAATACCAAGCTTCAACCCTAAAGCGTGGACCTTATCTACTCAATTCCTGTGGAGCAATTTCGATTGATTATAACATACTTTGGCCGCAGTTCCACTGATACCGTCGGGGAACTTTGTGAAGTCGGGCCGAATTCTGTTCGTGACAGGGTCACGACCATTGATATTCGACCAGGTATCCTGAAAGAATGGCATAGCTTTGAGACAATAGACATATGCAATTGAAATGCTTCTTACGTCCTGTTCAGTAGGGGTAGATTATCAGCGTCCAGGAAGTTGAGTGAAATAGAATGAACAGCTTTACAATGTTGATGTAGGTATAACCGGCTTTCTGCAGCCCAAGAGTTACAAAACTTGCAGCGGCATCTAGAATTTTCTGTTCGTTGATATCTTGCACGAATGGTTAGTCCTATAAACATCAATAAATGTAAACAACTGAAAACGAACTGCCACCGAATGCATTCCAGTGGTTCCAGCTGTAACAGAAGATGCTGAGAAAAGAAAATGATATAATTTGAGGACCTCACCCCAAAGCAGGAAAATGTCCCGTGGCTTTCGAAGGGAGAGAGGTGGGTGCATCAATTGCAGCCGCTATGACAGAAGTTGGTAACATAGAGCAATGTATGAAAAAGAGCCAGAACGACAAGAGCACAAGAGAGGGTTGTGCCATGGTAGAAGACAGGGAAACTAGAAATTTAGCAGGGACCTAAAGCCATGATACAATACCCACATATATTCCTTTTTCCAGAAACACGTGAACGCTCTCTGAGTCCGATGGTGGGCAATTAGCTCTTGGTTGACGACTTGACGACTAGGAATGCATCAAAATATGTATGTTTAAACCATAGAACACAGAAAAGTTGTTATAATTAGAACAGTTTATATTAGAGTCCTGGAAACAAGAGTCGTGGAAACATCTTAGACTATGTAGAAAAATGTAGAAGGATCACGTGAGGACCGTTGCTACAACTTTGTCATCATACACTGGGGGCACAAGTTTCCCCTCTGGGGAAGCACTAAATCTTGAGAAAGTATTTAGTATAACTAACCAGAAAACCAACAATATCAAAAGTTTACAAGAAAATTTCTGGATTATAACATTTTATCATAGTTTTTTCTAGTGATCCTAGTAAACCTTGGTAAACCCCTGAAAATTTGTATAATTCAGTTTAGAGAACTATAGAATATTGACATTTCATGACTTTCATCATGATTCTCCTGAAAGCAAAACACTCCTATGTCCCCTGTGCAACTCACTTATTTATGATGTTGTAAGAGAGCAAAGCTCTCTAGTTGGAGATTAGAAAGTTTTTCACTGTTTAAATAGTACTGACAGACTAGTGCCAGATAACCTAGCATAGTAACCTTTTGGCCCAAATGGAAGAACATATTATTTGGGAATTTGTTGCCTTTTACAGTATCTGGAAAATTATCCCTCTTTCCTATGGTATCATACACACAATCCAGCAAGTTTAACAGGTTCAAAGTTCTACTTTAGGATGGAAAGTGTAGGTGAACCTTGCAATTTTTCTCTATTGTCAAGTGCAGCTACTTTGTGTATATAAATAAAACAAAATTACATTATGATCTATTTGTTGATCTGGTTAAGGTCCTGGAAAAAGTCAAAGCTGATGCCCAGTGTTCTAAAGCTACACAAGGCCCAATATTATGATCAATTCAAACAGGATTCCAAAGTGTCAGTTTATTTGTGGCTCTGAAAAATAATATCACCGTTCATATGATATCTTCACTGCTCCGTAAAGGCCATATACCCACAGACTAAAAAATATAACTACTTGGAATTGTACAGACGCACTATCTACCCAAGATCACTTGCGTCTCTCCGGTAATCTAGTTGAAGTTGTGCTACCGAGGCAAGACCTTGCCGAAACCGAGACGCCTATGTTTAAACCTGGCGATTAGACGAAACGTAACCTAATTGTATGAGGTCGAGTAGAATAATATATATACAAGCTTGTAACTCGCCATATGCACTAGAGGTCATGAACATGGAACGGTTTTACATCAAAACTCTATTTTAAATTCCGAAAGTCCGACGAGTCTTATCCCGTTAGCGTGAAACAACTGAAAATACCTTTAACTTGACGAGAAAATGAGGTATGTCAAAGCATAACCCTGCTGTGAACTATAATACACTGGTACGCAAACGACTCAGGAGTCAATAGCTGTTCCGACTGCTTTTAGGACCGCAGTCGCCCAATCCTCCGACGAACGTCGAAGTTGAAATCCCAGACGGGGAGGCGGTGAGGATGTCTCCCGAAGTTCCTGGAAATGAACAGAGGGTGCTTGGCTCTCTTCGTGCGTGGTGAGACTTTCCTGAAACAGGAACGGGTCATCAAAGGGAGACGATGGCGCTACGCGGCGCGATTCAGCGGCGTTGAGAACAGCAATAGGACTAGGCATCGTGGATGAGAAGCCGCTAGTGCTGAAGAAGCCTGTTGATGACGTGGGGTAGTCCCTAACGGAATGATCAGGAGCACGAGAGGGGTGAGGCCAAGGTGGCTGATTTGACGTCTGGGTGTTGAATGTCGAGGACCACGGGCGTGGAAATGGAGTCCTTGCGTCCATCATTATTCCAAACTCATCTGCCCATCCTATATCCATGGTCCCCTCATTGGGCAACGTAAGCAACGGAGGGAGGGGATCCGACGTGGCAGATCGCCCCATTTCCACGCTCGAGGGAGGGCGACTTATTTCGATCGGGCTGGAAGAGCGACTAGAAGGAGTAGGATGAAACGACTCTGGGCGAGCTACATCAAAAGAGGGAGGTCGAGGGGCAGGCGAGCCCGTCCGCCTCATGTGTTTTAACATCTTGAGAGTTGGGCACCTTCCAGTGTTCGGAGGTTCTGGCTCGGAAGGTAGTTCTCCATCTTCGAGGGAACGACACCTACATCCCATCGGAATGCTGAGTGCTCTTTTTTTCAAGGAAGTTGGGGAAGGCGAAGGGGTGCTTTTGGTCGGAAACACGACGGAAGGCTGGGAAGGCGATGGGGAGAGTGGAGGGGTTGGGAGGGAGGGAAATTTAGTATTGTTTGTCTTTCTAGGGGACTCGAGCAGAGATGCAGAGCCTTCGCTAGCCTGCTAGGAGAGATATCGGTGAAGATTAGCTGTAACGAGAGGTCAGTCTATTGTATAACCTAGTAGCTTACCTTGCGGTCATTCCTACCGCGAAACAAACTTTGGTGCAATGAGTATCTCGGCATCGAGGAGGGTGACTGTGGCCGGGAGGCATGGGTTTTTGACTTTATATGTTTTGACCAGCAAGGAAATAGGGCATAGGCGGACAAGCATGATCATACGATCTGCGGGAACGTGCCAGACCCTCAAAAAGAGAACACATCAGGACGGGATATAATGAGGGGGCCGACATATTTGCTCAATGAAGTGATCAAACTATTACTTTTGACTGTATTTGTCGATTTAACCAAGTGACATCTGTGGAGGGACACGACGTCGACGAGGAGAGTATTGTTTAGCTGCATTTTATGCCACTAGTCATAAGCGAAGATCGGAATGAACAATAAGCTTGACGTGATTTACAAAAAATTAAGAAATCACGTAACCTAACCGTTGTTCTACAGTTATGTACTGGGGGTCACTGAAGGCAGATTCACATCAAGGGGACCGCGCTGACCGACAGAGAGGCACTTGGGTGTATACAAACGAAGGCAATATGTACGAGGTGACAAAATCGTCAAGGTATGCATGAACTGCAACCTGGAAACGGTGCGGCCGGCCCGAAGTAGTTGGCTACCAAACCAGACGTAGTATACACCATGTCCAGTTGGAACTGGCACGTGCACAGGTATTATCACAGGACCACCCTAGTACGTGTTGTAACGTCAATCGGGGGGACATGAATGAAGGTGAGAAGCTTGTGGTTCGCCCCCCAAGTCTTGCTCGATCTCCGGCAGTGGCGTGCCTGTTGGACAGCCCTGAGATGATACGAACCTTTTACATGCCGAGTCTAGCATCCCAAGGCTACGGCACACTCGTACGCAACATCAGTGCCCCTTTCAATTTTGTCTCTGGAAGGAGACGGTATGCATCTAGAGCGTTCTCTCGTATTTGCACAGATCTTCTGTCATGAAAAAAAAAAACTATAAACATGCCCGAGCGAAGGCATAAGAGCGCTCACATTACGTTGAACTTGGTCCGCGTGCTACCAATCGAGGTATCCTCTGTGTGCTATATAATGAAGAGAAGGTTACCACGGAAATGAACGTGGCCAACCTTGTGTATGCGGGTAGCAGGGGGTATAGACGCAAAACCAACACACGCGAGTGAGTTGAGAATCGAGTAACCCCCACAAGAATTTGCTAGAACATCCTAGCGGCGCCGTGGGGGGTTAGGGACAGGGTCAATCAAACTTTGAGCTGGCTGTGAAGATTCCTGATACCCACACACCAGAGTGAACCAAGGGTCCTGGAGAATTCAGCGCTGGTGTCCTTCTGGGTGAGGTTACTCTTTGAGAGGCATCCGGAAGGCGTGCGAGTAGATCGTCGTTGTGATCATGAGCTCAGTCAACGGGTAAACCGGTAACAGTGCAGCAGGCTCAGTGGGACGTAGAACCAGTTCCCTCGGGTAACTGATGAAGCTGAAGCGGAGCGAAAGGCAGTCGCATTTCACAGAAAGCCACGGTAATGAGCTCGTGAACGCTCGAGCAGTCGTCACAAGGCTAAGAACTTAAAGTTCTTTATTAGGTACAACGATACGTGTAACAACCACTATAAACTTCCTTAAGATGAAAAAAGGGATATAACTATAGGAATCATTGGTATCATACTCGCTCTGGGCCAGATTATACATATAGTAGTGTGGAAATTGTTCAAGATGTGTCTGTTCATTACGTGACCCCAAGCTGTGAACGTTTGAACATGGAAGACCCAAGTCAATTTTTGGAGTAATATGAAGAATGGTTGTATGCGAGGAAGATGATGATGTTGTCAAAGGGTAACGACCAAACAAGCGGGATATCGGAAAATAATACACAAATCGATCCAAATATTCTTCTCTGCTTCCAGAGACCAGTCCACTTCCACCAACAGGTAGACAATCGTTACCTCGTTATGCAAGAGACTCGGCTGGCCTGCCAGCCGCCAAAAGGACAATGCTGGCCCAGTCCTCATCCTCCAACGACGACCCGCGAAGTTGAAAGTTGATGTGAGGTGGTAGGGACAATGTTTCTTCCACCGGAGAAGGCTGCTTTGGAAACTCCACCTTGGGATAACCATTGCTCGACGTTGCGTCTGCTTGAAACACGACTGACCTGGAGCTAACCGATGAGGACGTGGTAGGGGAAGAGTCTTCTACCTCAGGGACAGCAGCTGTGCTAGAAAGCGACAGTGGAGAACCGGTTGAACAGAACGAAGCAGCTGAAGCAGCATATTTGGTGGTAAGCTGATGAGAGGGAGATGTTGGCTGTGACAGCGAAGGACGTGCAAAAGCCTGCGAAACAGTCGGTGGCTGTGTCGGCGCTGGTGCGACTTCTTCACAACTGCCAAACACATCTTCCCATCCCAAACCAACGTCCATGCCGCCTTCGATGGGGAGAGTAAGCACTGGCGGGAACGGAGTGGGAAGCATTGGGCTGGTTTGTGGGGTGCGATCAAGAAACGGCAAGCTGGCAAGGGGAGTTGATATTGTGGGGCTTCGTAACCGTGGAGACGGTGAGCTGCCTCGCTTTAAACTGAATAACATGTTTAGGGAAGGGCGCCGACCGAGGCGTTTCGATGGAGATGGTATATCTTCATCGTCAGATACCTTCGAGCTTCGTCCAAGTGACAAGGTGAGACCGTGTTTCTTAAACGAAGTGGGTGTTGACGGCGTTGTTTTTGGACCTGAAGGGAAGATGACACTAGGAGCAGACTTTGAGGCCAACACCAGGGGGGTTGGCAGTGACAAAGACCGATCAGGATGCGCATCCTTTAGTAGTCGGTGCTGCAGAGCGCTATCACTGTTTGATTCATTAATCGACAGCGGAGGAGGCCGTTTGGAAATCACGTCCTTTGGTGACCTAGGCAGAGAGGTAACACTATCGCTCAAGTCATCGGCCGACTCTTTTGAATAGTCCTTCTCTAATGGGCTGGCATAGAGTTGTTCTTCCTCTTGGGTTACGGGAGAAGCAACATATGCAGACGCTGGGGATCGTGGGGAAGCAGGGAGAGCCTTGTCGTATTTCGGTGGAAGCCATGGAACAAACACGGAAGATTGGGATGACAGAGATTGTTGTCCTTGGGATGATACTACATTGTGTTTGTCCGAGATAGAGTTCAGTGACACCTCTGACCGCATAGGCGATGGCAATGGGGTTCGGCTTCGACTTGGCATCTCTAGCGAAGGAGTAGACCTAGAAAGTAGCGGCGCATCGCTAAGAAGAGGGAGAGTGAATGGCCCATCCATTTGGTTGTTATCGAGATAGAAAGTCGGAATATGCACGCGCCGGGCGAGGGGAGGGGAACGGGAAATAGCCCTCGGAACCGAAATCTCTTCCATTTGGGGCTCAGCACTTTCTGATAAAGAATCCGATTTAGACATCGACAACTGAGTCTCCACTCCCAACACCTCCTTCCCTTTGTCTTTAAAGCTGGCGGGCAACACTACTAGATTCTCGTCTCCACACTCAGAATCCGATTCCGACGTCGACTCATCAGTCTCTTCTGCTTCGTTGTCGAGTTGTGCAGTCGGTGGGTCTGCCGCTGGTGGCCGCTGCTCCCATATTGCTGGTACATCGCACAATACCCGTAATAACGTCGGCGCCATGCTGAGGCTGGGGCAAAAAACCAAGAGCAAGTTGCTGAGAGGCATCTTGGTCTCTTTACTCCGTGCTGCCGTAGCGTTCATCAGCTCTACGACAGTCAGAAGAGTGTCCCTGTTTTCTCGCGGCAAACGGGCGATAAGGTCACTAAGTGTATCGATTAAAGTCGATGAAGGGGCACGGAGAGATGAGGACGTGGGGAGGGTAAAAGTAGAGAGTGACGGGGGTTTGCGTATTGTTGGTATGGGGCGGGGGCCTGCTGGTAAACCCGTGCCACTGCTAAGAAGAGATTTCGATACTATGCCACTGGCACTTGAAGGAGGCGCGTGACTGTTCTCGGCATTGATGGCTGAGTCAAAGGAAGGCCCAAGACTGCGAGTCAAGACGGGTTCAGGCACTGTTGGTTTAAACCACTAAGAACAAAGCGCATGCATAAAGCTTACGTGAACACTTACATTCTCGGAGGTACGCCTTGAAGACAGATGCCACTGCGTGAGGGTCGAGCTCGGACGGCGAACATTCCGTGATGTCATAGTCTGCTCCTACGAGAGGGTTCAGTTCTACACAGCTTTATATCACATAACCCTGGTGTAACATACCACCGTCGAATTCATTTCGTAAGCGCGAAATATGGCTTGATCGTCCCGATATCCTGCAACAATCGTTAGGATCACCGGTCACACGAAAAACCTCCTGGATTACCTGAACAAGCCCTCCTCCTCAAGCCCCCACTTGTGTAGATGTTGGGCGCATCTATACACCAACGCAGGGATCATCCGTCCGCCCAGCGGATCTCGTGGAGAACCTGCGACCGCAGCTCTGGTGTCCTTAACACATATCCACAACTCTTTCCCAAACACAACACCGCCCATAGGAGTACGCGGCGGACGTATAAGGCAGCCGAGTCCGATCGACGTTGACGAAGCCGTTAGATCAGATCCGCTACGGTCCTTCTCTGACGATGACCGTGATCCTCCCATAGAGGAAACCGACCATGATCCCGACGTCGCGGGTGTCCGGCGACCGTTAGAAGAAAACGCCGATGGCCCATGGGCTTGGCCATGAAAGGGTTGTCCCGTCGTATTCCCTGAAGGATTATTCATAGTATAGCCATTCACCGGACTTGGTTGACGGTGACTCGGCGTGTCAGAACCAGAACCAGAACCAGACTGTGAACTACTCCACACACGACCAACCCTTTCATACGCACGTTTTCCTAGTCCAAAAGCCATGGCTCCAGCGCCGCTCGTAAGCGACGTTGCAGCCTGTCGGATACTAGCTGAGCTAGAGGCGGACGATGCTGACGGCGATCGTACTCGATATCGCAACTGACGGACGACAGGTGTAGCCTGAAGGGCACTTGCAGGTGGCTGACTTGCATCGGACGCTACGACAACGCGGCGATGCGGCGCTTGATGTGGGGATGACATCGAAGTACTCGTGAGTGAAGGTGTCGACATCGAGGCCGCAGAAGCAGATGACGGCGAGGGGTGGCAATGATCCGAGCCTGGAGCAGCCGCCAACACTGCAAGACGACCTCGATTGTTTGTCTTGGGCACCGAAGAGTTAGATGAAGTAGCAGGCCTGATGGTACCGTTGGTAGGAGTGCGTTTGATGGCTGGGGTCTCTCGGGAGGAGAGAGTGGGGGAGGGAGTAGAACCGCTTTGAGAATATATGTCATGTAATGCTCCTGGATCGCTCGAAGCAGAATGGGTAGGATATGTAGGGGACGTGGACGCGGACAGAGACCCCCCAGGCACCAACTGTGTGGATACATGTGTCGAGGGCGCATGGAGATTCAACGAGAGAGAACGTCGCTTGGCTTGCTTTCCTGTAAGTGTATCATTAGGTCGTATGCTTCTAGGCACCTCGGGTTCTGGTGCTCCCGCTAAGAACTCCAAAAGATCCATCTGTCCTCCTCCTGGAGGTGTAGCGAGATATGCGCTTAGTCGCTCATTCACCACTCCTGGTCCGGAATCCGGTGTATTGTTGGCCGGTCTCACGGTGTGAACGCTGTCCATGGTGGAGTCACTCTTCCGCCATTTCTCCTTGTTCTCCTCCAGTTCACGGCGACTCTCATTAGCCGTACGTTCTCGTTCCTGTTCCACCATACGTTGCCGCTCTTCATCCTCACGCATAAACTCAATAGCAGCTGTGATGCTGGGCGAGGCCATCATGCTGCTGCGAGGTCGTGCGCTGTGTACATTGATGGGAGGTACCTGGACAATTGGGAGAGAAGGCGCACGAAGCCCGGGCGGTTTAGGGGGCAGGGGTGGAGGCTGATTTGGGTCGGGTCGCGGGGGTTCACGGTGTCTGCGAGCACCAAAGAGGTGCATGGTGAGTTTTGCGGGAGACGGGCGGTTATGAGGAGAATCGGAGGCGGCAGATGATAGATAATGGGAAGAAGGGGGCGGAGGGAAAATATCAGGCGGATGCCGTTCGTCCCCCGAAGAGAGGAACAACGCTGCATCCTGAGAGGGCTGTCGTCGCTTTCCAAAAGCACGCTTTAGCTTCTGAGTAGCAGAGACGTTGGAAACAGGAGCAGCGAATGCATTGGACGTTGGATGCGTTGGACTGGCAGCTACCCCGTAGACCGAGGTGTCGCCGGGAGGCATGGAGTGGAGAAGGGCGTCAGCGACGTCTGACTGAGAGGATACTTCGTCGATGGGCGGAGCCAACAGCGAGGACTTTGAAGACCCGAAGCTGGAGGCTGAATCGATGGATAACGAGTGGCCGATGGGCGGTACAGGCATGGTTCTTTCTCCGCGCCTATGTCCCAGACTCGGGGTGATGACTAGCTACTGATACAGTGTGCTCGTCACGGACTGTGAGGTAATGATGAGCACGCTGGTCCGCACGGTGACCAGCGTGCAGAGTTATGGCCTCAATCAGGAATTAGACGTATAGGCCTAATTATCAGTTGGAGCCGCTGAGCTAAGAATGTGACACTTCCTCGAGCCAAAAACAGACGACAACTTAGAATTTAGTCGCGCAAGCGTGCTTGAAGACAAAGGTTGTGCTACAAGTTCAACTGAGACTCCATTGTATCCGTCTAGACTTGCCATAGCTGAGTCCTGCCAGTCACAGGTAGTCCCAGCCATCAATGATGTTACCCTTTTTCTCACACACTGGCATCGGATTAACACCACTGTTCTACCGCCAAACTGTGGGAGCTTGGTACCCTGCGGAAGACAGGGACAATTTCATCATTGATATCGTGGTTGCCAAGATATCTCGATATAGAGGATCTCGTTAACGTGGACTTCCCCCGTCGTAAAGTGTCCACCTCAGCTCCTAGATATCACTAAACCCTTAATTTGACAGTTGTTTGCCGAGATTGAAGGCTGCGTTCGTCTTGCAATTATCTTTCGAAGAGTGCCAGCAGGGGGTGCCAAGACATAAATGATATAAGGTAGATTATTATTGGAAATGCATACCATGTCTCTATGACAGTCCCATTCCAGGCGAGGGGCGAAATATCTAGACGAATGCATGAAAAATGCACGAAAAAGAGCTATGACGATCCAAGAAAATCTTTGACCGTCTCGTATGTGAAAAACCTATAGCGCATTTGGCTTGAGGAATTCGTTACATCAAGGGCTGTGAATACGCACGATGTGGCTATGCTTGGCGCGACCTTGACTACATAAACAGGCACCAAATCAATAATAAGCACATGTTAGAAGAACAAATGATCACTGACGAAGGTTCGGCCACAATCCCCTGTATAATCCTACAATACCTTCCACCCGTATGATCTCCCTGAACGCCTCCAGCGCACCATCGTACTTATAACCCAACCCCCCTTGCGACATCCCCACCACCTGCATCTTTCGTCGTAGTACATCTAAAGGATATGTCAACGTTTGTGATATGGAGCCTGACCTAGCATCAGCAAAGGAAGTCCATTGAATTGCAGGGACGAAGCAACACACCCGCCAAAGCGCCGCAAGTCAACTTCCTTGGAATCGACGTCTTCCCTGGGGGTGTCACCAGTCCCCTCAGGGCTTCATACGCTGCAAAGTTGATGCCAACGTATGGCGCGACTCCCACCGCAGTCGTGACGAGCCCGCGATACAGACCACGCACGCCGCCTTCCTCGCGCATCACTTTCAACGTCATGCCCCAGATACCAAGGTTCGGTGCGGATCGAGACGCTGCAGCTGCGGTGTGGTATAGGGCAGGCCGAGCACCTGCAGGTAAAGCAGTAGCTGATGAGGTGATGGTTGGTAGGGAGAGTGAGGCAGAGGCGATGCTGAGTCGCGACCGCACGAGATCTAGTGGGTATGTTGTGCACACCGACGTGATGCCAGCCAGTGCGCCGGCAAGGAGTCGCGTGGGTGTATCCAGTGGCCGAGTTCCCTGGAGTGTGAAAAGCTACAAACGTTGTGTTCAAGAGAGACGTGACAATCCGCGTAAGTGGGCCATACCTTTTTCAGTTGCTCGTACCTAATACGACCCTATCAGCATCTGACACAATATGAATATGAAAATTCCGTACGTTGTGAATTGCACTGCGCTGTAAGGCACGATTCTGAGGCAGTTGATGCCATTGCCCCTCATGAACCCCCTGAAACCTTCCTCTCGCCACATTCTGACCAGGCTTCTCCACACACCACGGTACTGCCTATCACTAGTCCTCGGCTGTACTTGCCTGAAATTAATACAATTTTAGACCCGTTCGTGTGACCATCTTCGAATTATGCGCACTGAATTATCTTGAGTCTCTCCAATGGGCTGACCACAGTACGCGACGCAGCACCTGCGATCCCCCCAGCAATAAAATAAGATGATATCTGTGGGTTCACAAGACCAAGGATATTTCGCCGTGGCGGTTGTGAGTCTTGTCTAATATCAGATGTAGCAGCCGATGCGCTTGCAGATGAATTGGTCAATGAGGAAGACTGAGCAGAATATGATGGTTTATCAGAAGATGCCATGTCTGTAGATGGTGGGTATAGTCGTTCATGCGAGGCTGAGAGGTGAAGATGCAAGTGACCGTGCAGACTTGGTAGAATGTAACAAAGTTTTTCGTATGCTGCCGCGGCACTTGCCGAAAAAGGCTGACCCAGTTTACGGCCAGTCGAGGCCATCAACACTGCCTGCACCCTTACAGCCGAACGAGGAAAACTCAAGGAGATGAGTGCCGCAAAGTACGCTGGTCTGCCTGATATCGTAACGTATTTACTCGTACCACGCCCAAGCTGCGCTGTTCATGCTCTTCCAAGGACACAGCTCAGGATGTGTATGAAACACTTGATACATACACTACCTCTCATCAAGATGTACGTGCATCAGACGCATTGTTGTACTGCATACATCTTTACATGCATGATCCAAGGGCAACTCTAGCGATGAGGATGGTATGCCACAACGTGGATCAGGAATTCGAGGCCGGGGGGCAGGAGATGCTGGAGTAGCGTTGCGCGAGGAACTAGATCCTAGTCCGCTCATGGGTGCCGAAGCGGCAGCGAGAAGGTTTCGCAACGCCGAGAAGAGACGCGGTATGATTTCTTGACCGCTCCAATACATTCCGCGTTGATTCTTTAATTTTACGCAGAGCATCGTCCCCGGTTAACATATGCATACCCTCCGTCACCCACATCTGATGACGGGGCTTCTCCTTCACGTCCCCCACCACTTTCTCAGCGGTTACGTGCTCTCCAACATGAAATAGCGTCTCTCGAGGCTGAGCTATCAGACCCCTCCAACCCTCTTTTACATGGTGACACTGGAGAGGTAGTAGACCCGGGTGTGCTTATGAAAGGCTTGGTGGATGTTCGGGGTAGATTAGAGAAGGTCAGCAAGACAAAAGACGGCCGAGGCAAACTGGTAGATCGCGTGCTGGGAGCCAAAGAGGGAACGACGAGTCAAGAAATGTTGAACAGGAAAGAAAGGACGCATGAGGAGCCGGAAGTTCCCAACGTTGCGGAAATGGACAAAAGAGTCGGTGAACTAGAGCGTCTTGTTGGTTCAGCCGGGACGGTTCTTGATGAGGTATGTTGACCACAGCAAGTAGGGACACAACTCTTACTTTATCATTCAGTCGTCGCCACTTCCTCCTCCACTTCTGCCACTCGTTACACGACTGAGCAATCAGCTCACAATACTCACCCAACCACGGCACATCGACTCCATTTCCCGTAGGCTCAAGCTGCTCCTCTCAGATCTTGAGCGGGCATCTTCGCACGCTTCTTCACAAACTCGGCGCCAGTCTCAACCTCTCCCTGACGCACCTGCCGCCTCACCGTTGCAAGAATCAATGCAACCCGTTCTAACCCGTCTTGCACCCGTCTTACCACATATACCGCATATTCTCACACGCCTCCGCACCTTGTCAGCACTTCACACGAGTGCGTCTGCTTTCCACGAGACCCTGCAAGGAATGGAAGAGGAGCAGAGACGGGTGAGAGCAGCATTGGAGGAGCTTGAAAAGGCTGTGGAAGCGGTTGAAAAGAGCTTGGAAGATAACGGACGTGTGACTTCCTCTAATGTATCAGGATTAGAAGTAAGAGTGGAGGAGTTAGGGAAGAGAATGGACAAGTTGGAGAAGTAGCAGCGTCGCTGAAAATTTACAATATCCAGGCGTGTATCGCTGTCATAATACCCATCGCATCCGGATTGCAAATCAACGCATTTAAAGAAACGCGCAGATGCTATCAGTAAGGGATTCATTGAACCTGTATAACACAAACACCTGGTTGTAAGCCCGAAGAGGATAATACTGTGTGGGGGAGGACGCTTGACTATCCGGGAGCATAAAAAGAAAGTACATCAATACACCTCCTGGGAAGTCAAGGGAATAAAAAAAAACGAAAAGAATGCAAAAACGACGCCTGTGCGATTCGAACGCACGTGTGCAAAGCACATTCGCTAAGCTGAGTAATAGCAGGCGAACCCGGTAACCACTGCGGCAAAGCGTCTCTTGAAGGCCTGCATAAATCTTACTCTATATTCTACGTATAACTCTTCAAGTCCACCATAACATGCTCCTCTGAGTATTATTGGGATTATTTAGAATGTCAATCTAGTAGATAAGGCACATCAAATAATAAGAAACTGGCTCTGGCGTGAAAAACTATGTACACTATAGACGAAGCCTTCAGGCTTTGCCACCGCCCCGACAGCACATGTACTCTAGGAGAGTTAAAATTTGCCGCACCAGTGGTTGCCATTTCAACCGCCTGCCAGGAAGTTTTTCTGAGTGTATTCCGAATATCAATCGTTACGCTCCGAGTCGTATCGTAGCGTTCGTCTATGCCTGCACTCGAAATCTGCCGACAGACTTCACACCAGAACTCGCACGGAAAGCCTGGATGAGATCATGAGACATTTGGTACCTCGCAATGATTCTCACGCCTCGTAAATCTTGCCGGTACAATGCTGTGTATTTATATAACGAAGCCAAATCACGTGATCCACGTTCTCTTGGTCCAGCTTGGAATCGTAGTTATCGTCGCGTGGGAGCATCCCAGCTTTGAAGTTCACGGCCACCATGAACAGCCGGGAGAAGATACCTCTACTCTCCTCTTTCCATCCAAAGAACAGAAATAAGCATGTCCTAGTGATCCATGGAGGTGCAGGCACGTTCAGCAAGTCAGGCTCGACACCAGAACAGCGTGCTGGGTACCATGCTGCCTTGCAGTATGCCTTGCGACAGGGCAATCAGGTGTTGAGAGATGGAGGTGAAGCATTGGATGCGGTCGTTGCTGCAGTAACTGCAATGGAAGGTAAGGACATACAGAGACGAGTGGTTGGCACATGTCAAAGAGTCTCAATGACCCCATAGATAATCCTCTGTTCAACTCGGGAAAAGGCGCGGTCTTTAACGTCGCGGGTAAGGTGCGTCTTCTCGTTGTCAGCCTGCCATTGATACATACCTGTATTATTCCAGAACGAATTAGAGACTTCTGTGATGCTCTCAAAGCCTCCTGCTTCGCACCCTCATATCCCTGCATCCCGTCGAGGCCTCGCACTCACACTTCTTACGCGTGCACGTAATCCTTCACAGCTCGTCCGTGCGCTTTATCTTCATCCCGAATTGGCCCCGCATACCACTTTGTCGGGAACAACCCCTGAAGATATTGGTGCCAGTCTGGGCGAGCAGCTTGTCGAGCCCTCGTATTTTTACACTGAGAAACGATGGAGAGAACATAGGCTGGGCCTTGGCCTTCCTGAGGAGCCATACCCATACCCTCCAAAGGAAGGCGAACCGGAGATACCTTTAGACCAGATGCCCACTGGCACTGTTGGAGCCGTCGCGCTGGACGTCAGAGGATGCATTGCAGCTCTCACCAGCACAGGAGGCTTGACAAATAAACTCGTAGGAAGAGTAGGCGACACACCGACGATGGGCTCGGGATTTTGGGCCGAGGAATGGAAATCACAAGGGTGGTTCAAGAAGATATTCCGCAGGAAAAGAACGGCGATAGGTGTGTCTGGGACGGGAGACGGAGACGTGAGTTTGTTCGTTCATATTGTCCTTTGCCGGACTGAGAGCTGGTCATATAGTATTTCATTCGCTTTGCCACCGCGTCAACACTCGTGCATCGTATGAAATTTTTGCACGAGCCTTTGGGTAAGGCCGGGAAGCACGCTGTAGAAGAATTACGCCGCAATGGAGGGGTCGGAGGGCTGATTTCTCTCGATGACAGAGGACATGGTGAGTCCTTTTTCTCTGCAATTAATAACCACGTAACCTATCCGTTGTGCCTCAGTATCCACACCATTGAACAGTACGGGAATGTACAGAGGCCTCATTCGTGGCGACGGTGAGCCCAAGACAGCGATCTTTGATGACGATATATTAGAAGGCGCAGAGTAGATTTCTCTCTGTTTGAGAATAAATCAGGATGAAGCTCAATGTACCCAATGTAAAAGATTCATGTTTATACTTGAGTATGGCTTCCTCCAGGTTAGACATAATCCAGATAACCTTCAGGCTTGAAGGAAAAGAATGAAACAGGACTCACAAAATATGGTGCTGTAATCCATGGAATAGGAGGCAAATTGAAACTGGTACTTACACGATTCCGATATCGTTACTACTTGGAACTGGTTTGAGCTAAGAGCACCGTTGGGAAGAGCTTTGTGTGACAAGAACTCTCTACAATTCTCAGAGTGATCTGCAGACGATATCTGCCAAGTGGTGTCTCCAGGAGCTAGATTGAATTCTGGTGTCTGCTGGGTGTTTGGGAGATAGCTGAAGAGTATCAGGGTATGTAGTATTCCTTAATGGCAATAACGGGAATAGGCATCTCGCATTGAGCAGTAAAGAAGATGCCACACGGGATTAGGAGCAGGGCAGCTATCCCCAAACGATTAGCCGGAGGGTCGATCCCGTTCCCCATGCGGGATCCGAAGCGCTCCCTCAAAAGTTAAGTACTTGTCATGGTCGCGTGCGCCTCGTTGAAAGCTCTCGACGCGATGACCTTGCATGGCCGCCTTTGACTCGACACTCTCAGACCCATATATATCGACCTTGCTGTCAGCCTCCTTGGAATTCCTAAAGCAACAGTCGTCCCCGTACCACCCCATGTCTAGCTTCAAAACGGGCACTACAACACCAGCATCGGATTCTGGCCAAGGACCCAACCTGATCCAATTTCTCGAATCAGTGCCCCCTCCTATCACTCTACTGCTTGTGGAGTTAGCCCCTGTCATTTCATGGTTGCGTTGGGCGGCAGAAGTGGTTAGCTGGAAGTCCCACTGGACAGATCCGTGGCTCACTCTAGCCCTGTGGTGGGCATTATGCTTGGGCACCGATGTAATCCTCAGGCGAGCGCACGTTGAAAAGTTTTGTTGCCGTACGTAGCTGACTCTAAGCTTGCAGATACTTTCTGCCACTTGCACTCCTCCTCCCAGCGTTGTTACCCTATCTCTCATTCCGGCGTGGTGCGGGACAGCAAAAACCGCCCACGACCGAATACTCAATCTCTTCCTCACTTTCTGACATCACCACTCTCCGAGAGCTTCTCCCAACTGTCCCTGTTCTGCCACATTTACCATTCCCCACTGCGCTCCGCATCTCCGCACTCTTGTTTCTCCCATACGCCATAACCACGCATTTCGTGCCCATGCCAATCCTCTCAGGAATCGCAGGCACACTCTTCATGACCTACAGAGCTCCTTGGGCTTGCATATTACGCAAAGTCCTAGGACGAAGCGCATATGTCCAGCGGTTTCTCCTCCGTGTCTGGTTCATCCTCTCTGGCTCAGAAGATTCTTCATACGAACATTTCAGCACAACATTGAACACAACAACGAATTCCATGCTCGATAGCTCACCGTACACGTCAGCGTCAACATCCGCCTCACCACCAGCTCGCTTCATTTTCACAATTCTCGAGTGTCAGCGATGGTGGATGGGCTTAGACTGGACTGCCGCCCTTCTTCCAGGAGAACGACCCTCCTGGTGCGGCCTCTCCCACCACCCTGTTCTCCCGCCAAGCGTATTCACCCTCCCACCACCCACTACTGTCTTTCTTCCTGCGCCCAACGGTAGAAGGATCAAGAAGGCAGCTACATGGAGATGGGAGGAGTTCGAATGGGGGCTTCTCATTAACAAAGATGGTACTGGAGTCAAGAGAGTCGAAAGGAAGCCGCCCGGCTTGGAAGAGGGGGAGGGCGGCTCTAGAATGGCAACGAGAGCAGCTAGCATGCTGAAGGAGAGGACAGCGAGCATCGGGTCATCAAGCGAAGCGACATCTGGAAAGGAAGACAAAGACTCTGGGACCGGTGCGGGTAACGGAGCTGGGGGAGGACAGGGGCTAAGGGAGGAGCTACACACAGACACAGACGGTTGGATATATGGCGATAATAAATGGGAAGCCGCGAGCGCGAAGGGCGGGCTAGGGAAATACACGCGATATAGGCGATGGACACGGATAGCTGTATTAGAAGAAACAGTAGAGGAAGTGGGGCCGGGTGAGTTAGGTATTATTAAGGACACAGTGCACCACGCGAGGTCTGCCTCCGAAGAAAGACCTGAAGAAGAGAAGTCAAGACCAGATGGAAAGGAGACATTTGTTACAAAAGTGCCGGATTCTCCCGAGAAGGGTCGTGAGTCTTTGGACAGTCGTGGAAGTTGCGAAGAGAGGGGATCAGTCTTGAGAGAGAGATTGAAAAGTGCTGTCAAAGGCGTCAGAATTGCCTCATGCTAACGTTCATCGTGTCCACGTATAATTATATTCAAGTACGCTCTATTGCGTTGTAATGCAATTTTCGCGCACGGTCCAGAATACCGTGCTCGACACGTTTTATGCAGGAGGCAAGAATGTACTCCAGAGCACAATACTCACTGCGCCCCAGACGACGCTCCAAGTCACCCAAGCTTTCGCCCACTTGGGATGTTCTAAGAACAGTCGTGTGGCCGACCAATATGTAAATGGCATGGACGATGCGAGACGGAGAATGATCTGCGTGTGGGATGCAAAGAGTAGCATGCACGTAAAGATGAAGGCGTGGATGGCGTGTGGAAGGAGAGACAATGTCTGCATAGAGGAAACGGTGGAGGGGTCAAGGGTGGTTCTGGATGCCACCGCATGAGGGAAAACGCGCAAAATATGTGTTATGGACGAGAAGAAAAGTAAGAGGAGAACAGGGGCGGCGATGAGGAAGTTTGGGAGCTGCTGAACGGTCCAGTATCGCATGAAGCCAACATTCCAATAATGAGATTGGACATGGGTGTATATAAGCGGGACACGGTGGTTGCACCACGACGGTTTGATGGAGGCCGCCGGGTGCACACAGAACGTAAGATAGCCAGAAAGCTGGTGAAAGGCGAAGGGGAGAGATAGCAAAACGGACAGAAGGATGCAAAAAAAGACGGAGCGAGCTTTGACCTAAAAAAAACAGAGGGATGAGCGATGAATGGACGTTGACAATTCTTACATACCCGACGATGACGACGTGTGATGAATGGCTCCATTACCATACCCCACACGACAAATCCACAAAGGAGGATCCCATTGGAACGAAATGTGCTAGCAAGGGCAAACGATACACTGGCAGAAAACCATCGTTTCTGAGCAGAGAACAACATGCCTGATGAACAAGTTTAAAACCCTGCTGCACGTTTTGTCAACAAACCTCGCGTACCTTTATAGGAGAATAGTGCGAACCACGGCTCAGAATAAGGGGCCAGATGCGCGGTCGCAGGACTAGATGACAGAAAGTACAAATATCCCGATAACAGAGAAAGGGACGGAGAGTGGGTATGTTCCATTGTTAGAAAATAGAGTGTCCGTACCGTCTCACAAGAGACAAAACAAGAGACAAGATACTGGCCCAAGAGCATGTTGTAGTTGGATGTGTTATCAACGTTTCGCGTGAGAAGATCAATGATCCACCCAGTGGTGTGCAGGACGGCAGGAACTCCGGGAAGAAAGGCCCACTCATGTTCAAACTGGTAGTTTTCTTGCGCTATGTGAAGAAAATGAAACGAATCCCAACGGAGCGACGTAGAAATACATCGCTTGAATAGAGACGGGCTCTTGTCTGCCAATAAGACGTCTGCGGAAGAATCGAAGGCAGGGAGATAAGACGCAAGCAATGCGATAGTCGTAACCAAGACGCGAAGAAGGAGGCAAAGAAAAACAAGATGGCGCAAGTTCTGCGTCAGCACTCTGTCGTGAGCTGGACCTTTGGTGTCTTTCATTTCGTCCTCGCAGACTAGATCACGACACACCGGTAATCTGGATCGTTCCGCAATAAGCAAAAGTTCTTAAGTACGCCCGGGCCGTCGAGATTTCTCCCTCGTTCCGCGTGCCGGCCACCCTTGTCACTTTATCCTGTCGAGCTCAATGTCCAGCGCACCACCGCCAGGCGTATATGTTCCTGCTGTCATGTTTTTCAAAGACGACGAGCTAGACATTCCGTCCATGAAGTTACATGTTCTGAGACTGGCGCGAGGCGGAGTAACTGGTATTCTTGTTCAAGGCTCCAATGGCGAGGCACAGCATCTCTCACATGAGGAGCGTGTCCTGGCTATAAAGACGACACGGCAGACCTTGAACGAGAACGGGTTTGAGCGTGTCATCGTAATGGCAGGCACAGGTACACCGTCGACCAAGGAAACTAAGCTGCTCAACGTTGAAGCTAAGGAAGCGGGAGCGGACTTTGTGCTCGTTCTGACACCTGGAGTGTGGCCACCACAGATGTACAAGGAAAACATTATAAAATTTCATCGGGAGGTGAGGAGTGTGACTATATGCCGCTTCGCAGCTTATATATCTCTTCATCATGTGTTAGGTAGCTGATGCGTCTCCTCTTCCTGTTTTGATATACAACTTCCCAACTGTTTGCGCGGGTATCGATCTTGACTCCGATACACTCAACACGCTTGCCGAGCATCCAAATATTGTTGGGACAAAACTCTCGTGCGGCTCCATCGGAAAGCTGCATCGCCTAACTACAACGAATCCCTCCTCGTCTTTCGCAGTGTTTGCTGGACAGTCGCAATGGGCCCTACCGGGATTATTCTGCGGCTCGGCAGGTGTCATTGCTGCGACAGTGAATCTCTTCCCCAAGCTTCACTCCAAGCTGTATATGCTATGGAAGAACGGCCAAGTGGATGAAGCAATGAAGATTCAAGAGCAGTTAGTCCACACTGACTGGGCAGTGACAAAAATAGGTGGTGTCACAGGCTTGAAGCTGGCAGTGTCCCAATTTTTCGGCTATGGTTCTTCTGACGTGAGGGGACCTTTAACGGCCGCCTCACTTGAGAAATTGAAAGGGAAAGAGGGCAGATTACTCATACAGATGCTACAGTGGGAGAATGCCTCATCAGTTCAAGTGGATGTATCGTAAGCATAGCATTCCGTGCTTATTGTACTATCCGCATCGGATCTACAGCCGCCAAAGAGCCAAGCCAGTCCCCTTGATGGGCCCCCGACTACAATTGACCTCAGCATAATTAATTGTGATGAGCGACACGCTCGCTTAAATTCGGCATTGATTTTAACCATTTATTCGACAGCCAAGGTCCCAAGTGGTGAATAAACCACGTAATTAGAACGGAAAAGTCGTAGGGAAAGCGAGTAATCGATTAAAGTGCTCATAGTGTGGCAGTCTCGGATGCGTATGTGACTAATAGCTACCACAATAATCCTCCATCACCATGCACCACGGCCTCCGGAGAGTGAAACGGCTCTACGTACTTGGCCTTGCCAGTTCAAATCCTCACACACAGTAACTGCGTTTTACGGGCTATGTTACACGCAGTGTGGATAGATGAGAGATATTGTCAATGATACCAGGCGAGTTCGTAGTACCATGGACCTCTGCATATCTGATCATTTGTGCTCAAGTGGTACAGGTACCACTTTATGTGATTTTTCAACTTTAAACAATACTTTCTTCAGCGTTCGATACCGCAGGACCGCAACATAATACATTTCATGCACATTTCTCTTCATTTCACGCTGGAAGAAATCTCCTCTGTTAACTTATCAACACCTGATGCTGCCATCGTAAGTAAATGTTCCCATTTTTCAGTGTATCTTTATCGATGGAATAGCATGCATCACATCGGTGGTCATCTCGGCCGTTTCATTGTCTTACCTGCTCGATTTAACTTGACATATACCCGCGATCCTCCAGTGCCCGGGAGGTGATCGGGGATTATCACTCGTCTCTGAATCTCTCCTGTGGCAAAGATTGGCGAAGTACCTTTCCGACGTTATTCGGATCTATTTTTCCTTGCGAGATGTTCTCTGATTTCCTTTTGGATTCATCGCATAGAGGCACTGTTGACTCAAGGTGACAGGTAAGAACTGTGCATCTGCTAACATCTGCTTGAGCAGTCCAAATTCATGTCACTGCTAAGCCAGAGCTTGGGAGGAACAATGTGACTCCTAGGGGTACTAAGGAGAGGACACGTTCCTAAGCGGTGCTGCGCACCACCACGTTCATGGGTACCTTGTATACAAAGTGGTCGAAACGCACTGTGACACTATCTCATACTGCTGCCATACATCTTTTAGCTGAGCGACAATTGAATAGCGCATCTTTTTTCTCGTCAACCCGCATCTCGCTTTCAGGGACTGTCGTAAGCTCCTGTTTTTTCCGACTTCTCGCTTGATATTATGCTGTCATTTATCGGTTAGTGAGCCGTTATCTATTATACTCTTACTGCCTAATTAGATTTCCAAGTAAAATATATACTAATGATTAAATTGCTTACCTTGCACCCATTAAAAGTAAAGTTGTTGAATTCCACGAGATTTCAATGAAGTTGAGATGGTCTCAGAGAAGCCTATAAAAAGGATACAGCTCGCTGGCCTAGGCCTGAATTCTGGACGGGTTTAAGTTGGCATGATCCAGTCTGTGATACCCTTTCCAATGTTTCACCATGTCTGATCCTAATCCAGTAACCGAACGTTGAGCGCAAATGAAATCCGGAATCAGGATCTTTAGGCCCGTGGCACTTGTAACAATCACAGAAGTTTGAAGACCTACCTTGCTCCATTAATATCTTGAACGCCACCCTCGATTATGCAAAGATTCAATGAATCAAGCCGTGAGTACTGCTGTCGAGGAGGTTTGCAGATAAAAATGCTCTCCAGACCTCAGGCTAATCTATACTTTGACCCTCTACCCCATAACCCTATGAGGACGCTTGGGATCAGATCTTGAAATCGTCTTGCGCTATCATGCCAACACGGGTTAGGTAATCTACCACTGAAGTTTTCACCGTGCGCGGTACATATACTTGGATTCTTTGTGGTTTCCGTCCTTCTTTCGTCATGGATCCCTGGAAGGCATTGCAACTTGGGACCATTCTGAGCCCGATTCAACCATGCACTACGTGATCATAAGCAATTTCTGGCCCTCTACTGGACATGTGCTGTTTGGTTGTCAGTGTACAGGGAGAGCCAAAGTTGGCGACTTGATCCGACTGCGGAGACAGGGGATACTTGCAACGTTGAACGCAGTAATAAACTCCATGGCAAGCAATACCTTATGGAAACGTTTAAATTGCGCGACATCCTGCAGGAGCTGGCCGTTTCATCATATTAAGGCCTACAGGTATAGCAAGTTAATAGACAGAGCATTTTAAATCCCCCTACCATCCTCCCCTGGTCACTCCTAGCTTGGTGTCAGCGGGTTCACTATGTCCATGTCTCTGTTCTCAAAGCTTCGCAGAAACTCTACGGCGCCAGATCGTAGCTCAACGTCTTATGTATATCCAAGACTCACGCGTCCTAGACATGAGCGTCACAATCGGGAACGATATGATACTGGGGGAACTGTTTCTCATGCCGTCTCTGTCGAGAGCATCCCTTACCTTCCCCCAGAGACAACACGCGGCGGAGCCTCTTCTGAGGTTTCGCTGCGTTCTGAATACAGCCACTTGGATAAGGACACTTCTCGCTATCCGAAATGGTCTACCCCCACCTCCAGTGCCCCGAGTACAACTTACAAACGAAGGGGAGAAGAAACACACAATGAAGTAACAATCAGTGCGTCAAAGTTCAGCGTGGTAAAACTCATTATCTTCACCATTGTCTGCGGCAGACGGGCGGAGGGTGGAGAGCCAAATAGCCCCGATACTCGCTTTTGGGACGGCGTCCTTCACATGGGATGTCCGTAACCCCCCTCCACACACGTTGCCGTATCGAAATCCTCGTTATGCGGATGATATTACGTCACCAGCTCTGTCGACGCACGCACAGTATTTGTGCATCGTCTCGCACGAGTTTCCTTGGACCGTTGCCATATCAACTAACGACAGTCGTCCCCTCACCGTCATTGACATACTTGAAGCCTTGTACGAGAGTCTCATGAAGGAGGTGCGACGTTCCGAATGGGCGCTGGCAGCTGATATGCAGAAATATGTCACGCTCAAGGCAAATAAAGATCGACGTCGTGCCGATGTGGCAATGCGCATCAGGAGAGTTGATTGGTTAGGTTCCAGGTGCATGTTTCGTGGACTGGTAAGGGACAGTGAATTGGCTAAAAGGCGGCTGATGCCTGGTGATCATATTGGCGAGATGTGGGCAGTCCGGTTCGGGTCGATGCATTGATGTCTTTTGCTTCTATATCAAGAATTAACTTAGCGTATCCTTTACCGTAGTCTCCTCGGCCTTGGACAGTGGGGTTGAGGGTATTGGGCAGTCCAAGTAAGCATTAGCAGCCCCCAGATGTAAGTATAGAATGTGACGATGTCGTGGCATTTGGCACATTTGTAACAAATCTGCAGCCCTTTTTTACAAAAAGGGCTGTTCTTTTCACCATAGAGTATGATACGGTTATTTTGGACCAGGTTCGTGTTCGGTTCGTGGCAAACACGCGACGCGTCTAACCACGTGATCAATCAAGACGCCTACACGACCAAACCGTTGTCCCCATCTTGCAAACGACCACCAGCTGCGCAAACTCGTCAAGATGCATGCAATACAGGTATCTGTACTCCAGCCTAACATGTATGAAACTCATATATGTTGCAGCAACAATACTGGGCGATGCGCGAGTATCTCAGTCCGGTGTGGTACCTTCGATCCGCCTGCAGCACGACCAGTGGCTGACTTACTCCCTACCAGGTACTGAAAGAAAGCAAGTTCAAAGAACATGGCAGAATTACTCCAGGTAAGATACCGTATAGCATGAGAATCCTTAATGGTATTCTCACAACATTGTGCAGAGGAATTCGTTGCTGCGGGGGACTTCTTAACTTATAAGTTCCCAGTCTGGTCATGGTGAGGGGACCTTGCATGGATTCTTGTGTATCCAAGTGTCTTATGCGTTTATAGGGAGAAAGGGGAGCCCTCCAAATCTCGAGACTACCTTCCTGAAGATAAGCAGTATCTAGTAACACGCGGAGGTCTGTGGCACTGCTTCCATAATTTCCGATGTCACTGACTCCATGACACCAGTGTCATGTCTCCGCCGTGCGACATCTTTGGCATATACGGATGCTGACGAAGATGCTGAGCGACTCATCTCGTTCGCTGATGGCGGATCAAAAGATAAGGACGATGAATGGGTTGAGACCCATGCTGGCCGAGGTGTGCAATTATCTTCCCTCCGTAAAGTCTCCTGACTACATGGTGTTTGCTTTATAGCATCTGTAGACCCAGCTGCTAATCCTGGCAACATTGACGATATTCCAGATCTTGACGGTCCTTCCTCCATTTCTAATAATATGGATTCCCTCACTATTAGCGGTGATCGACAATCTAAAGCTGACGGCGAAGGTGCCGCAGATATACCAGACATGGATGATATACCCGATATGGAAGAAGAAGGACTCGAAACAGTCGAGGACGAGGCGACAGCCAAACCGGCAGCGGTCACAGTGACGTAAGTGAAATCCCTTTAGACCCTTGATGCTGATTGGGAGTCATGTATTTCACTAGTGAAGTGGAAGTGGCCAAAGGAAATTTGCTACAGGTCCGAACTTACGATGTCATGATCACTTATGATAAGTACTATCAAACACCACGAGTGTGGCTATTGGGTTATGACGAGGTAGCTACTGTAGTTATTATACGGTTTTGATATTCACAAGATCGGATTTACAGAATGGGATTCCCTTAACAACGCCCCAGATATTCCAAGATGTATCAGCTGACCATGCTTTCAAGACGGTGACCATTGAAGCATTCCCCCACAGTAACATGCAAGCGGCTTCGGTCCACCCCTGTAAGCACGCGAGCGTTATGAAAAAGGTTATCGAGCGTATGAACGCGGGTGTTGTGGAAGAACAACGGAGTGCTCGGTCACCGGGCGGGAAAGAGGGCGGGAAGAGAAAGTGGCTACTTCGGAAAGTCACTGGTTCAGGAGGCGAAGATGGGAGAAAGGCAGGTTCCTCCGCCGACACTATGGGAGAGGGGGAGGAAATTGAGGGCATGCGAGTGGATTTCTATCTCGTGGTGTTCCTCAAGTTCATCGCGTCCATTGTACCGACGATCGAGGTTGATTCAACAACGGCTTTTTGAGGGGTAGATTCATGATCCTCGAAGCCCAGATCCCATATGTAATGATAAAAATTAAATTCGCATGCATGTGGATGAATGCAAGAAACACGTATATTAATATATGTAATCATGGCACCGCCATCTTTGTCTTTTTCTTCCTTTTAGCTGCAGCTTCCTGCCCTGTCACATCTTCCGGTTCTGCGGCCTCCCGCTTTCGTTTCTTCGGTTTTTCGTCAGTTGCAGGTGAGGTAGCATCTACTTCGCCATTGATCTCCGGTTCACCACTGACGGTTTTCGACTTGCGCTGCTTCTTCTTCTTTTGTTCCTCTTCACCATTCATCATCTCCACGTCTGGGGGTGCTTCGACTTGCGTGTCCTGTACTGCGCCTCCTTTGTTGACCCCCTCAGTTTCCTTATGCTTCCTTTCCTTCTTCGACTTCTTCGGCTTCTCCAACTTTTCATCTCCTACGACGTCGGGAGGTAATAATGGTGATGAACTTGCGGGGTCGACACCATTCAAAGCTCCCTGAAATGAAGGGGATCAAAATGAGATATAACGTCATACTGCTGCAAAGCGCAAACCTCAGTTTGGATTGCCGATTGTTGCCTATTCTTCTTTCCTTTCTTGTCCTTCTTTGACTTCTTCGGCTTTTCATCTCTTGTGAGATCCACAGGTAAAGGTGGCGAGACACCTGAATCGTCAACACCATTTACACCCGCCTGTAGTCGCGAGGTTAAGGTCCAGGTAGGTCATGCGAAGGAGATTACGAACCTCAGGCGCAATAGCTTTCTCGTGTTTATCTTTTTTCCTCTTCTTTTCTTTCTTTTCTTTCTTCCCCTCTGTCTCTTTCTTGTCCTTCCCCTCTTTCGTCTTCGGCTCTTCCCGCGAGATAGGGTCATCAGCGCCCCGAGTGGCAGGCTGCAATGTGAGTTGCTTAAGGTATACCTTGATACAGCGCACTCAAATTATGTAACTGACCTCAATATGCCCTACATTTGTCGCTTCCGACTTCCGCTTCTTGTGCTTTTTTGGCTCTTCCTTTGACACAGGTTCGATTGCAGCATCCGAGACAACCGTGGGAGGTTTTTCATTCTGCAATAGCGGAGCTGTCACTGGTGACATTCGTGGTGGGGTACCCAAGGGTGTGCCGTTAGCACCCGTTGCCTGCGATCGTGGCAGAGGCCTATTCCAAGAGCCTCCCCTACTTTGAAACTTACCCCCCGAGCCATTCCCATATGTTTTTTCTCGCCCATTTCCGTTCTAGTTTACGTCAGTAACTCATAGCAGTATGAGTGTCACGCGAACTAACAGGCTTTGGTTTGTACAATGACTTTTGGTATTTCTCCGCCTCTGATATACACGATGTGTGGCCTTGGAAAGATTCTAAGTAGCCTTGACCTCGGTCGTTGACGTATTACGTTACCTTTCCAATCTACAGGTGTTGGGAAGGTCTTCGAGCAATCGATGCAAGTGAAAGATGCGCCACAACGACTGCGGTGTTGGTCGAGTTTTGGTTTCTTGACAACATCCGTACAGCCTGAGATGGGGATGTTTAGGAAGAAGTTATTGAGCTGCAAACTTGGCAGCCTCCTACCATCACACCTAAAAGTTCAAACGATTACGATCCATCATTGCTTAGCGATCTTGGTCAAACTCACTGGAATGACACCATAATCTAAGTCACAGAATAAAACCCTGCCTCTGAACTGGAACGAAACACGCGAAATCCAAGTATAGAGTATGATCACGGTCAGAAAATTTTCTCGATTTAGAAGTATGCTTTGCTTCCGCGGCTCCAGTCTTCATTCACCTCATACCGTCTCGAAATGGGAAATAACATCAATTTCGTAAATGTTCGTCAAGGTACGTACAAGACTTTTTGTAGAATAACGTCCAGCGGTATGTAAGTGAATCCGTATAACTTTTCTTAGTGAGCCCCAAACTTGACAACCCACGTATCTGGCCATAAATTATCTTCTGGAAGGAGCCTTTCTCTCCCCAGCCCATCATCCTTAGTTAGACCTTTAAAGTAAACTTTGGATCCAAGCCAGTCGATCCTCCGTAGGCGTCCGAGACTCACACTACCACCCCTCCGGTTCCGGTTTGCCCTTATCATCGACGACTTCTTTGTATCGTCGGCCAGTGTCCACTCAGAAGGAGTGAGGGGGATACTCAGTCCAACATATATTGCGCTGAATACGTCTGCGCAACTTAGGATGGTTTGCTTGCGATTCGAGACTTCCAGAGTCCATGGGAAGTCCCGAGAGATGATGCGAAGTTGACGAACGCCGTTCGAGGTTGCTGGTTCTGCCACTTCACTCGATGGAAGTATTGTTGCAGGAGCGAGCCGTGCATCAAAAATAGCGTTGGTGTCGGCGGCAAGCAGGGAATGTACAGCTATCCCCGTTCGCCGAGGATCTCGAGACGAGGGGCTGCTCCCAGCATCTGTCAACGACAAGACTATAAGCTCGGGTATCGAATCTTGTGAATGTCCACGCACGTCGGGGTGTCTGGCGCTCTCTAGGTTCCTCGATAACTATAACTGCTGGGTCCCATGATACATTACGGGTCATGAATTTGAAGGGATGTACTTTGGTGCCGCTGCCAGATGACAGCGAGACATCTGGGTTGGTCTGGAAAGAATCTGTTCGGTGATGAAGACTTGGACGAGGCATCGGTGGTGCGGGCTGGTGGAATGAACGAAAGCAAAACTACGCGATGCTTTATATCTCTCGCCCTCTTGAGGTCGCAGTACACAACCCTTCTCGAAGTCTTTAATTCCAGATGCTTGAACCCTCGATCTTTTCCAGGGGGTGCATCAAAAACGTGTGGAGATCTCTGGATCAAAGCTTCTAACACAGACTCTAGAACAACATCGATTCACGTAAGTGCTTGTCCCTTTCAGTCAGGAGCATTCGCTTGCAGAGTTAGCGTTACTCAAAGACGCACGCCGCTTGTTTGGACATTTGCATGCGTGTGGCTATTCTACCTGGAGAACCTCGAGCGCTTGAGGAATTTGTAGTCGGCAACTAAAGCAAATGTAGACGGGGGTGATTTCGTGTTGGTGCACGAGGCGGGGTGCCCTTTACGCCTACTGGCCAGTCCCCTCATATGCGTCACTCTTCGACGTATAATTATCGGTGTCAGTGCATGTGCCTCAATTATCATCATTGTGTGTCTAGCGAGTTCTAAGATGGCAAGCGAAATTTTGAGGCAAACTCTAGAGCTTAAAGCTAAAAATCCCCACACCCCCCAAAGCCCAGGGTTGCTGCAAGCAGGGCCCAGAGCAGGGCCAACATTGCAAGTCCTTAATACTGTCCCGTGTATAAACAGCTTCTAAAGCGTTCAAGAATTTGTGGTCTAGCGGCCTCCGTAATACCCGATACCCGATGACGTATAAACTGGTCAAAGAGCTATGCTGCTCTCCTTCTCAGGCTCACACTCCAGTCATGAGTGCTCTCAGCGTGCATGTTTCCGACTCCATCGCAAGCATCACTCTGAATCGACCTGAATCATACAATGCCCTGACCCCACAAGGTGAGGGTGCCTCATATCCTGGGCTGAGTCAGTCTCACCCAAAATTTGTCTGGGTATCTTCCTCAAGATTACGACGACTTCGCAGAGGCTTTGCGTGCTATTGACAAACGAACTGATGTCCTTGTTACTGTTTGGCAAGCAACGGGAAAATTCTTCTGCGCGTGAGGCAGTGCAATCTTGACTACAGCTTTGGGTTCACACCCCCTGCTGATTTGGCTGCAATAGTGGCACCAACGTTGGTACGCGCCAGAATGACTCACCCCCCAAGACGACCCGTCAATTCTTCCTTGGATCTGTGGTTCGTGCCAATACGGATGTAGGACACGCGGTCAGTTTGTATTCCAGAGCTGTAAAGTACTATTTCGAAAACTTGAAGGGCATCCACACAGCTGTCTTCCCATTCGAAAGTTCTAGTGGCAGCATTGAATGGCCCTGTCATGGGTATGAGCCAAAGACTGAACCAGTGTCGAGACGCACTCACTAGGCTTCGACAGGCATAGCCGCAGGTACAACTGGCACCTTGGGCGGTGATTTGCTACTACTGGCTCACCACGTTTTTACAGCATTCCTGGGACATTTCGACTTTATTTATGCGCTTCCGAATGTATGGCTTACTGTCCCCTTCACGTTCCTGGGTGAGTGGTGGTTACCCTCCCTCTAAGCTGTTCAAAGGCAAACGGATCTGTCAGGCCTTGTTGCAGAAGCAGGGTCTAGCGTCACTTTTGTTGATAAGTGTAGGAAACCCTGTCTCAACCCTTTATTCTCAAACAGCCGTCTTACTCGTTATAGTGGGGGTATCATTAGCAAACGAGGCGCTCTTGTTCGGTAAAAGACTGTCTCTGGAGGATTTAGAGAAAGTCCGGTTCATCAAGTACGTACAAATGAAAACAACAGGGCATCCCGACGCCGATACTTACCGTTTCCGTAGTAAGGTGTTCCCTGAACAAAGCGTGGCCTCTTTCCATGCCAACGTGCACTCACATCTCCTCAAAGAACTTGAAGGTCTAGACCCCGAAGCATTTTTAACCGTGAAGAAATTAATCAAAGCGGGAATGCGCGAGAAAAATTCACCTGAGGCGGCCAATCTTCGGGAAAGCTATGCGCAGGCAGAACGATTCGTGGGGGGCATTCCTAAGAAGAGATTTGGACAACTCGGTAGGAAAGAGATACGCCATAAATTATGATCGCAATATATATGTATGAGGAAGTTTGCTTTCTTGATTCAAGGAGAAGGAAGCTACCTTGGTAGAGGGTTGAAACCTTACACGATCTAAGAAGGGGGAAGACCGGGGAGATAGAAATACCGTACTCCTGCTGCTCGAATCCTCGAATACTACGACCAAAGAGGCAGAGGAGCCCCCAAATAGCGTTGAAAGTCCAGAGTGCCAAGTTCTACTCTAGACTTTCCTGTGCTTGGGTGAGATGCAAAAGACGGTTGATATATGGAAGGAATTAGATCGTCAGCAAAGAAGCAGGCGAGCAATGTGTCCAGGTAAACGGGGGTGGACGTCAAATACGATCTATCAGGCCCTTACGGCAAGCTACTATTTGTTATTGCCCTGTCTTTGGACCCAAGCCAGCCAATCTGTCAGAGAAGCAGTCAAGCGAAGGGAGCTTTCAAGGCAAGCCACAAGAGCACAAGGATTATTGACCAGAATTAAAAGACGATATCGCTGCTAAGACACGCCTGATCAGTCACTGGGTTCCTACCGAGTGTAATGCATGCATAGTCTCTGCTAACAAAAAGATGTGTCTAGACGGATATTTGGAAACGCACGGGATGTATCCTAGTTTTCCTCCACTCCCATGAAACCTTGACTGCAGTAGCAATCAGGAGGATAAACACGCAAAGCCCCCCGTGCGAAACTGTGGGAAGCATCTCGGCCAGGCTGGCCATAACCTGTACCTCAGACACAATCACCTGCAGCGCTGGACAGGCATGATTTTCTTGGAGATGTTTGACCAAAACCCATCGCATGTTTGATCTACACTACGCGTGAGCGAAAACACACCGAGTTCACGCTGTTTCGATGCGTTTCTAGCGCGCTTGAGGTAAAAAAAATGGGCGGAGCGAAAAACTTTTCGGCGTCCAAATAATTTTAATAAGTAATACATACCTAACCTCGATGGCCTCCATCTTGCGAACTCGCACCCCCTTGTACCGCGGTGCGCTCACCGCCAGAGCTATTAATCTCTCTAGAGCATCCACTCGCAAGTTCACCACATCTACCGACAGTACTCCTCCGCCCAAGTCCGGCAATGGTCTTTACATTGGGCTGGGTATTGGCGCAGCTGTCCTTATCGGCGGTGCCCTTTATGTTACCTCTACCAGTGACGACGCTGGCACTGTTGGAAAATCTGCCGCCCAGGCTGCAAAGGTAGCCACCAAGTTTACACCCACCAAGGAGGATTATCAAAAGGTACTGTTCCCTCTCTTTTCATTCACTTCACTCTTGCTGACCTCAGCCTTATAGGTGTATAATAAAATTGCCTCCAAGTTAGAGGCAGAGGACTATGATGATGGCTCGTTTGGGCCTGTGCTTGTACGTCTTGCATGGCACGCATCTGGTACTTACGATAAGGAAACCAACACTGGCGGAAGGTGATTTGATACTTCATTGCTGCATATACATGACCTAATTTAATTACCAGCAATTATGCCACTATGCGGTTTAACCCCGAGGCTCTCCATGGCGCTAACAATGGGCTGCATGTAGCTCGGGGTCTTATGGAAGACGTTAAGAAAGACTTTCCATGGATTTCTTACGGAGACCTTTGGACATTGGCTGGTGTTGCAGCTATCCAGGTAAAGTGATGCCAGTTGTTCTTGGTTGATCGGCGAAGCTTTTACCGTGTGACATTTATTAGGAAGCGCAAGGGCCCAAAGTCCCTTGGCGCGCAGGCCGTATTGATGGATTCGAAAAGGATGCAACTCCCGATGGGCGCCTTCCTGACGCTGCCCAAGGTCAGGATCATATACGGAATGTATGCTATTATATTTTATTTTATTTCGTCTTATCCCAGCGACTTAACTTATTATTTCACATGCAGATCTTCTACCGAATGGGGTGCGACCGTCCCGGACATCACTTCATGTTGAATTTCGGCTTACTCCACTTTTTTAGCTTCAACGACCAGGAAATTGTAGCTCTAGTTGGCGCTCACGCGCTCGGACGTTGCCACCCCGACAGATCCGGATTTGACGGGCCATGGACTTTCTCCCCCACGACTTTTACCAATGCCTTCTACACCCTTCTCTTGGACGAGAGGTAAGCTTTACGCCCCCACATATCTTCTAGCCAACCAAGTATATATAGGTGGGTTTGGCGCAAGTGGAGTGGACCTAAGCAACTCCAGGATAAGAAAACCGGTACACTTATGATGCTCCCGTGCGTCTGCCTTTTTTGTGATTTTTTTAACTAATTAAACTGACCGGCCATAACCAGTGCGGATTACTCCCTTGTTCAGGACAAATCTTTCAAGCAATGGGTCAAGAAATACGCGCAGGATGAGGGCTTATTCTTTAAAGAGTATATACATATATTGCGAATTTATCGTCCATATATATACTATGTTTCTAATCACCGTTGTTTCACAGTTTTGCAGCGGCTTTCCACAGACTATTAGAATTAGGCGTACCCACCTCGCAGTGGGTGACTTCTGAGCCATGGGAGATGAAGACTCTCGATGAGCAGCAGGCCAAATAATACCACGAAGCCGACCCAATAGACGCATAGATGAAGTCTAGAAGGATATATGGATGAGAGATTTTGCGGATGCGGAAGGATCAAGGGAAATTTTCTGCCGCTTCATGTTATAATAGAAGGTCAATATTGATTGCACTTATACACATTGCTTTGATAGCATATTCAGAAACAGAGGGTATTCTCTATTTGTATGGGAGGGAATCAAAACCAAAACCAAAAAGAAACTCAAGGGAGGGAAACAATATAGCAGTTTTACTTTGGGGGGCTACTACATCAATGGATTATAAATACCTTGGAGCTGAAGACTCGATGAGATGCGGGCCCCGAAGCCCTATAGATAATATCTAGACAGATATGTAAGTAAGAATTAAGACAGACGTAGCCGATAGATACGACCGCTTCATGCGAGTTATAATATATAGGAGAAACTTTTTGCCTTGCACCGATCGGAAATGCGAGAAACGTATACTATAGATGATATCTAGACGGATATGTAAGTGAGAATTTATCTAGACAAACGTGGCCGATAGATACGGTCGCTTCATACGCGTTATAATATATATAAGAGGGAAAGGGAAAACTTTCTGCCTTGCACTGATCGCAAATGCGAGAAAAAATAGATCAGAGATGGCGAGCGAGTACTATTCGTGATGGTAATACAACACTAGTGGGCTACGGTGGAAAAAAACATACATGTGTGACACAGTCTATGAGTGGGGTTCATATAAAAAAAATGATAAACATTGAGAGGAGTTTATAGTTTTTCAAGGGTTGAGAGTAATGTTGCGTTGATGCGAGTATTCGAGTGAATGACTAGACCAGAATATCCCAAGGCAGAAAAAAAAAACTGAAACGAAACACCGAAGCAATCAAGCAGTTGGAATATAGATAAACTCATCGTATCAATGACGATGAGGGTGCCGCCGCAAACCTAGCGGCGAGATCGCCTTCACTCGACGAGCGCCCGGCCTCCTCGTACGACGGCAACCCACGTGTGCTCGATAGCGGGGTAACACCCCCGCCGAAAAACCCGCGCGACGCGACGTCATAGTCTGGAACTTCACTGAAGGCGGCTGCAGCGTGCACCTCCTCAGATCGCCTGCGGGGAAGAACCGGCGAGCCAGGCCCAGACGCAGACCGTCCAAGAAACGCGCTGTCGGATGTCGAGGAGGAGGAGGGGGAGGAGAGCAGCGTCGAGCCGGAGCTAGAGCAATGGCTGGGACTGGCGCTGTTGTCAGCTGAAGAGGCGTGGTTTTTTCCCTGTCCGGGGTTGAGGGACGACCCGACCTTCACGAAAGGCATGAGAGAAAATATGCTATGGTGGTGGTGGTGGTGGTGGCGCTCACGTCCATTTCCGCTCGCCCGCTCTGGACTTGCCGCCCGGCTCGAAGCACGACTTGCGTGTCTGCTCGCTTGCGTCGAATCCGGCGGTGTGGTAATATTCATCGTAGAGCGCTGCCATGCGCGATTCCGAAGCCGGTGCAGCTCCGAGTTAACCCGGTCCAGTGCAACCGCGCCGGATGGTTCATCTCGAGTTGGTGCAGCAGGAGCAGAAGCAGGAGCGTCGCGAGGACGGCTCACATGTGGAAGCGACGAACGAAGTGACACCATATCCGAAATCGACGACTCGCTTTCAGAGCGTATCATCGACCGAGGACTTGAGGTGGGCACCGCGGAAAGGGAGAAGTGGTGGGCATTGGGGACGCAGTCGAGGATGTGTGCGGGGTAGCTTGGGAGCTCGAGCTCCTCGAGGGTGTCGTGCGGCTGCGCGTCGTCCAGGCCGAAGAGTAGACGGCGCGTCGCGCGAGTTGCGAGACGCGCGTCTTCAAGAAGGGCGTAATCAAGAACATGTAGGGGAAGTGAACAGCGCAGCTCGGACAAGTGACTGTCCAGGTTCGTCATGGAGACTGTCCAGCGTATGCGGTGAGTCACGGTTATCGGCTCCAGTGAATGCGACGGCGTGGAGTGGGCAGGAAGGTATATGGGTAGCGTTGTGACAACCTCCTCGTCGCCGATGTCGAGGTGGTCTTCGGGGTAGGGGGAGGGGTGCGTGGGTTCATTTTCACCTACAGAAAGGCCAAGCATGCCCCTCTCGCTTCCTTCGGTGAGGGTGGCGCATCTTAGGGGTGTGCTACTTAATGCCCCCTGTGCGACCGCCGAGGACTGGTCCGAGGGAAACGAAGCTTCGGATAAAGGAGCATGTGTGCCCGATAGGGCAGGAGAGCTGGGTGCTGTCAAAGGGGGGGTTGGACGATGTGGTGAAGTGGTGGGAGCTCCCCTTGCACGATCGGTGAGCTGGACTGTCTCTGCCTGTCCGTTACGAATCTCGTGTGTTGCTGTCGCTATAACGCGCTTTGTTTCGTATGGCGAGCCGACCCTTGTGAATGTCTTGACGTACTCTTGGACGGTTGTCGTAATATTTGTAATCTGGACGCCTTTCGCTAAGGGGGAGAATTTAGCGAGCGTCTTGATGGTGTCACCGGCAGCCCACGCTTTGTGGGGCACCATGAGTGAATACATCATTTTTTCCGGCCAGGTGTTCTCGAGCTCGAGGGTCTGCTGGTATTCCAAGGCTTCTGGGGCAAATGAGCGAACGATGCGAACGGGAGCGGTGGCATGCAAATTTGAAGCAAAAACAGGACGGACGGCAGTTGCGCGAAGCTTGTAGGTAATGGCGCTTTCGCCAGCATGTGTAGACAGGGAGGAGGGGAGGTGGCCCTCTATTTGGAGCTGAAATGGAAAGACATGGCGGCCAGCCTTGAGGGTGGGTGAGTGGGTGAGCTCTCCCTCGAGGAAAGACCAGTCATGGAAATAAAGGACGTTCGTCTGGTAGCCGCCTCCCAGGATGGAGGAGCTTCGGGGCAGGGGTCAGCACCCCAATACACGACGGAGAGAGAATAACGAACCCATCGTGCTGGACGTGTGGGACGCGCGACTTTCCTTTGAGCTGCATTGTTATTTCCTTGAAAGTGGTCGCTTCGGCGAGGTTGAGGACGACATTGCCTCTGAGCATACAGGGTTCGACGTCGACACCTGTTCCTCGGAGAATTAGACAATCTGAAGGCAGGAAGATGTCGAGTGAGTTGTGGGATCTGCCCATAGCGTCGGCAGGAGATGGAACCTGAGAGTCCTGGAGGACAAGTGGATTATAAGAGGAAGGGCTGTGCATGCTGCCAACAGGGTTGCGAAGATGAGAAGGCGAAGCAGGCCTGGACAGCATAATTTCGAAGAAGGGGGGGTGGTTGAGGACAGGAGGCGAGATGGCACCGGCGAGTAAAAGCAGGGCATGATATCCGTCGCACGGAAGCCACTGCTTAAACAACGCAGAAGCCGGCGCTATGCGGAATAATAAAGGGAAGAGAGAAATAAGAAAAGAAAAAATAAAGGAAAAGAAAGATTTTGCAAATTTTGTCCGAATAGGATGCCACTGCCTTATCAGGCCGTCTCGGTAACAGTGATGCCCTCGTCGGCAGCAGCACCGCTCCTCACGTCCCCCAGCTGCTCGGAAAATATAGGGCAAAATAACCACGTATTGACCCGCCTCGCAAAGTATATCTGCCTCTGCTCAACGCTTCCTTGCAGCTGGAGGTACACATCTCTTTATTGTTTGCCCCGGTTTACTGAAATCTCCACAGTCCTATCTGTGGCGTAGCCCAAGTCGAGACTTTGCACTCGCACGTGTCGGTGAGCAGCAACAGCAGTTCATTTGCAAAGCATGGGCGCATATCATGATAAGCATGGGTACACGGCCAAATTTTCATTCACCCTCGCTAATATATGCACCCTTGTAGACCTTCTTCACAGTCTTTGTGGCGCAGCCCCTTCCAGAAAGGTCCCGGCGGCCCTTATTCGCTTTTTGCCTCATGCCTGTATCCTGGTGCAGCACAATTCGAGACTCTGCTTGCCCCACCCCCCCGTTGGTAATGCACACTGGCACCCTCATCAGCCAGAAACAGGGTTCATCCATCCCTCGTTCATTAGGGGGCAGATTTCGACCACCCCATCTCGCAGGATGCATACAATAAGCTGCACATGGGAGCTCTTCCGCAGAGGAGACATCCTATCGTTGGACTCCTGAGTATCTCATGCTACAGTGCACAAACACACCTTTATTGTAACCCCTGACGCAACCTTCCTCTCATCAATATTCGGTGTGTCAATCCAACCCTCAACGCGAAGATGATCGGTACCAGTAAGCGCCACTGAACTGCGATTTAACTATCTCACCCGGATTCGCGAAGCTCGGTGCCTGGGCCTCGGGCTGGTCCCCCGAGGACCGAGAGCACGCATCGGCTTATCCGTCAAGCTTGCATCAACGGCTACATCCCTGGTAAAAAACCGGGGGACTTTTAAGGCCAGTCGGGACATCTCCGGAGATCCTCATAAATTACTTCAAATGATGACTCTTCGTATACTGTTTCTTTGGTATTTGAAAGGTGACGACAGGAAGCGTGGACCAACGTTCCAACCAGAAATATATACATTACCGGAGCGGCGAGTAGCCAATTCTAACATCTCTAACTAACACATGGACTCCACGTTATTACCCACAGAAACGAGGGACTTGACAACCATCGTCATCCACAAACAACCCATCCCTGGCCTCGGGCTCTCAATCGTCAAGGTATTGAAGAACAGCTGGAAAGACTTGACGTACTTCAAAGCTCCAAGATAGGGATGGAAGGCACCCCATATACGAAGCATACCTCCCTGGGAACGAGCAGGTGACGCTGCACTCCGTAGCGGCGGCCTTGGGAAATTGACACAACTGCGACCTTGAACATAGCACGACTTCTGATCGTACACGGGTACACGGTGAAATAAGATGAGCCTTTCGGCATTACATTTTCTACTTTGAGATGTTGTTCCGACGTCGCGGAAGGGGCTCGCTCACATCTTGAACGACATGTCAGTGAAATTATCACCATCAGAAAACACAGGGGGACATTTTCAAAAACATCTCCGGGCGCACTGGGGGCATCTTTAAAAAATCTGACGAAATCAGGTTCTGCTTGTGTCGCCGAGCTCTATCGGAATCTGTGTGAATAGCACCCTACCGTGGGATTTGGCATGTTTCTTGCATGCAGTTCGTATAACACATCTGCCAACGTGCAGGGGGCATCATCAAAAGCTTCTCTTTCTTTTCTTTTCTGTGTTCTCTTCCTAGTGGACTGATGTGATATACTATCCACCATGAAACCGACACGTCTTCGTGGCGGAAAGTTGTCGAAATTAATTTATCGAGAACTTCAGAGTGTGGTTACAATAAACCATGGTTATCTAGTGACTATATACGGTGCAAGAAAAGCAACCTATGTTGGGAGTAGTACGTAACACGACGGCTCTACTGAGGTCAATGTCCAGGGTTCAGGGCTCAGGGCTCATGATCCACAATAAGTTTGGCAGATGAATAGGGCATCACTGATGTACCGTGTAGACATGGCGAGCTGATTGGCCTCCGCTATGACAATGTCATCACAAATTAACTTTCATCATCTCGTGATCTTAATTCATCACAAGCGAGGCAAACATCATTTTTTTCTGAAAATGATGCATACCGTGACTATAGCACCAGAGGAACTGAGTTTAGCTGGAGCAAGGAACGGATCATATGATACGAAATTGTGACGGGTTGACCCAGGCTTCCAACATCCAGGTGCGTGAGTTGCCAGCACAAAAACATTTACCCATGTGATGGACCAAGTGACGGCACTCCCAGTCCCTCGTCCGCATCCTCCGAGAGAAGAGTGTGCACTTCACCATACCCCCCCGACGTCGGGGCGGAAGAAGACGGAATTTCTCGCAGAAGATCCAGCGAAGAAGCATTGGAATGAGGCTAGAGACTTGCAGTCCCGTCGGTGCTAGTAATAAGATTTTATACAAAAATTCGACAGACAAATGGCGGAAATCACGTATCTTCCTGGTCGATTTTTTTTATGTGACTACCAGGACATCACTACCAGCCAAACTTGATGGTGGGGACAAGAAATCGCGTGAATCGAGGCAATACTTGAGGAAACCCGAGAAATATCCGTCTCCCCGATCCGACAAGGAGTTCTCGCAGCCATCACAGAGCAGATGTTACAGCACTGCTCCGGGGCGTGCATTGCGGTACCCACCGTTACGGATTTTGATACATCACGGAGAACTATACAGTAAATGGTATACGAACAATGCCCAAATATTTGTGACATTTTGCAAGTGTTTTTTTTTCTATCTTTTTTGACTGATAAACCTAAAGGTTACGGGTGAGCCACAGTCGCGGTTGGGCGCAGTGTTCGACATGTTCGACATGGAGTTGATGTCGACCTTAAAAGTTACCACGGGCCACCTGTCACTACCAATGTGACTCGCAACAAATTCTTGTGAAGTATCGTTTTCGTTGTCCAAATCTTAAAGCAATCCAACAACTTTCTTTGGCCAGCGAAATGGCGCCAGTGGTCTTAGAGCAGACTTCATCAGATCTGTTACAGGTATATACCCGCAGTTCTGCTCTAGTATCTAGACAAGCAATGCAAATGCGAACTACTGCAAACCTCCATGATACCAATAAAAAATTCGGCTGTGGGAGGTTGATCCGGCAACATTATACGTTGACCTCCAGTAGCATACCACATCAATCAAATAATAAAAGTTTTACCCAAAAATAAATCACAGATGGGAAGAGAGTTTTCAAGCCGTGTAGAGCGTATCTAAGAACATGGACGCAGCCTGCGACAAAAAAGCAGGACCCACGGCACTCGAGTTACCCAAGCCTGTCGTGATGTAAAATGGGAGATAGGAATAACAGATAGTCGTGAGGGCGAGAATGACTCCAGAAATGGCAGTGCATACCGTATACTGTGACCATCTGCCCGACTACGGATGGCTTGGCTTTAGCTTCCCGGACACAATCTTTCAAGTCAGCTATAAACTGATCAACGACAGGTACAGTCAACCGCTATGTTGGAAAATAGACAGAGACATTTAGAACAAATTGAAATGTCCACGGCGAGACGTTTGCTTACGGTGCAAGCGATGTGGACGGCTGGTGGAGCACTAAGACCATTGAGATGCCATCCTCGCTCACTCATCGCATCTCCGACCCTCAGTGCATTGACAGAGGCGGGTATTTTCGACCCAAAGGCGACGACAGAGGCGGGCGGTTTACCCAGCACGTATAGTTCAGGGATTTCGGTCTCAATGGCAGCTTCGATCTTTTTGGCGCAAGTAACAATTGACCGGCATGATTCCAAATATCCGCTGTGAAAAGGGACATAAGGGAGAAACGATGTATGAGTAAATAATCCACCAACTTGTGGCCCATATACTGCATTGCTGCCCACGTCCCAGCGATTAACGCACCAGGGCTGCGAGCGGCGTTGAGTTGGTCGGTCATAGAAGCTAATAGTAACAGAACAAAAACATACCGAGATCCAGCCAAAGACGGGCTCGCATATACACCACCTAAAAATGGGCACATTTGTTCATGGTGCAGGAGCTAGACACTGTACTCACCTGCCCAATCAGGACTAACAAAGTATTGATATCTACGCAAATTCTGATCACGATACATGACCACCGATGACCCCTGCAACGCGTTAGTTTAGAAAGGCCTCCCAACTTAGAGAACACACCTTAGGAGCAAATCCATACTGAGTATAGAAACTGTGTCAATAAAGACAAAGCTAACATGTATGTAGTGATTTACCTTATGCGTATCGCACGATATACTAGTCACGCCAGGAACTCTGAAGTCAAAAAGGTCTACCGGGAATCCGGCTTCTTCAAGGAAGGGGACTATGAAGCTTCCCAAGCAGCAATCCACATGAAGACCAATCTTGTACTTCTGAGCAAGCTTTCCCAGGGCGCCGATGTCGTCCATGCAGCCATCTGGAAAGTTGACTGCCGAACCAACAATCTACCCGAAGTATAATTCATACTCGAACGAGGCCTGCTGGACCAGTAAGAAACTCACCATGATCGTGTTGGGGTTTCTGACAAAAGTTCAGTCCAACGCCAGCACACGGAAAAGGAAATCACGGCTTACATGGCGCGCGCCACCCTTTTGACAGGTACTTTGCGAGTCACAGGATCTACTCGGATATGGTGCACCTTGATTTTGAGATATGCACCAGCCTTTTCAAAGGCAGCATGCGCAGAGGAAGGTATTATACTAAAAATCCAGGAATGAGGATTATGGGCAGAGCCTTTTCACACATGACATCGCACATTTCCGGGTTAGTGATGCCCTTGACTTCACGAGCCCAATCTCTATGCGTTTTGACTGCCATAATGATAGATTCTGTGCCACCGGAAGTCGTGGTCCCTGCGCCGCTGGGATTGTTGTACCTAATCCACAATTCAGTAAAATAAATAAGTTACAAACACCTCCACACGCCTGCTCACATCCGTAAACACATTGCAACGACCTCTGCCTCCATCTTGCGAATTGCTACAATTAGACATGAGCAAGGTCCCTACATTCCATCCCCGGAAATGAGCAGGCGTACCAGGGAAAACGTCAGGATGAAGGGGGTTGGAGACTGTATATTTCTGGAAGGCCATGTTGATGACTTTTGAAAGGTCATCTCCTCCATCTAGAAAGTATCGATATAAAGTCTTATTCCCATGTTTTCTGTTGGTACAAGCTCACGATAGACTGCTCCGGACAGCTTCCCAAGACGCCAATTCGCGCCTTCCACCTCTGAGTCCATCATATCCATCTCATTCTCAATCCATGCGGGAGATTTGCCCTCGGCCGGTAAAGTTAAATGACGAACGACATTAGCTCCTTTGGGAATCAGCTTGCTTTCAATACTCTCTTTCGCCATCCCCATCTCCGTGTCAACCTTTTTTCTCCCTGCTGGAGTACGAAGTGCAAGAAAGATAACTTTCTGAAAGAAAATGCTCGTTATCGGATTTGATACGAGAGATAGAGTATGACGAACTTTCTGCACCCAAATCCATGCATCATGGATGGTCTGCCTTAAACCATTCGCACGCAGGTGCCTCTCTGACTGAAGCATATAAGACAGAACGACATACGCAAGCAGTGCAGTCTTAGCATTTTCGAATGTAAGGGCTGTAACTGCAGTCTTGGCAATAACCAGAGACTTTTCTCGGACTGAGGACATGGTAGAAAGTCGATGACAGATGATTTACCACGTGACTTGAAAATTGCCGATGTCGAAGTGTGAGACCATACTTGTGAGACCATACTTGATCCAATACTGAAAGGGAAAAACAACAACAACACGAATTAAGTAACTTCTTCATACTTTCATGTCCCCGGTAAAAACAATAGTAGTCTTTAATATATCATAACGGTTTTTAAAGATGTGGCGAGCGATGGACAGGGACAAACAAGGGTCGAAACGACCCGACTACTATCCACGAGGTTATAGTCGTGGAGTCTAAAAATGGAGGAGGCAAAATTAAATGTACGAGGAATATTTTTATCACCTTGAACCAAACGAGGTTAGCAGCTCCGCTCTGGGTAATACCAAGAAAATCAATAAAAAAGGAAGGTGTGCGCATGGAGGGCTTTTTCTTATGCCAAGATGCGAACAAATCGTACCTCTTGCAGCAACAACACCACAGACATCTGGTATGAGCACCAAATGATGTTTTTAAGCACTGAAAAGGGTCAAAAAGCGCGGCAGAATATCCTTGCCCGGAAATCTGAAGGAGAGCAAGATGTTAGTCGGCAAGACATTGACGGTGCGATCAGGTATGGTGTGGCGAGCAACCTCTTTCTAGACGAACTACCAGGGTATTAGGGGTTCAGCGATAAACCAGCAAAATACCCAGAGGATATTGATAGATCCCCCTCAAACAAGCAAACAATGAATGCTAGTTCACGAATAAACCGCGAAAATAGGATTGCTCCGAGCAGAAAGTCTGAACCAGATGGTCACCGAGGGCAGCAAAAGAACACAGACGCCGACAAAAACACGGCGCAAGGGACGATGGGAGTGGCAAAGAGAGAAGCTTCTAGTCCTGTTAATACAACCAAAGAAGAAACGCGTCTAAGTGTGAAACAGCATAGTGCTCTAGCCTCAGTGCGCCGCGTAAGGGTTCGGAAGAAATAGATCATATTAGGGTGTTCATCGGGAAGACGTACGTATTATAGCGAGAACATTAAAGAAACTGATAATCCCGCGCCTTCAAACGAAAAGACGGAGTCAGTAAAGATGAGATAAGAGGATTGGAAGGCGACGGACAGTGGCGTAACAGCGCTACAATTACGTAATACACAAAGGTACTACCATGTCTTTGACTTCGGCAGATACTCCTTCCCTTGCAGGATCATCAATCCTTAGGCAACCCCCTCCGTTTTCTTCCACTCACACCGGCCCAGGCGGAGCGGATCTATCTCTTTCTGAATTGTACATTTCAGATCGGTCGGAGGATGGCTCGGCCTCAAAACCATTTACCCTTCTGCCTCAACGTGATCAACATGACAGGGAACCAGAATATGGTAGGCGTGAGGCCGCATATCCCCAGGATGATCATATGGACGAGCATGAAGATGATGGAGTAGTGATGAATAAAGGGAAGATTTTACTGAACGAAGCTCGCACACGAGAGGAGCGACTACAACACGACCTATTTGTCCTCAGGAAGCTCAACGCATCATTTTCTTTGTATAATGACGCGTTGAAAGATACCAGATCAAGTGCTGAGGTGTGTTTTCGTACTTTCGATCGTACTGGAGCATGTTTACTCAAATGTTTAGGTTAGAGTGTTGCTCTACAGCTTGATAGGACAGATCGCTTACTGAATCAATATGTCAGCCTTTTGCGACACACAGAAAGCAATTCGAAGCTGTTATTCGATGAGAGTTGGGAAGGAGGAGTCGCGGCAAGTGATGTTTCTACGCTTTGCGGCGCTATACTACATGTCTCTCTGTCTGCAGGATCAAGAAATACTGGACAGATTACGCATTGAAGCCGCGCAGAAGGCACAGCGCGAGCGGGAAGAGCGGGAAGAGGCTGCTCGATTGGAGCAGGAGCAGTCAGAAAGAGAGGAGCAGGAACAGAAGGCCAAAGTAGCTCGCAATGTGAAAGAGAGGGATAAGACAGGTTCTGGATCCGTCCAAGGCGTTAGAGGCGTGAGGGGATTACGGGCACGAGGTCGGTCACTTTCCACAATTTAGTCTCACTTGGCAGTGAGTTTGATTATTCATTGATAGGGACTTCAATTGCTACACGCGGGCGTATACCTAGTACTGGTGCTTCTGCAGCGTTATTGAAGGGAGGTGTCTCTGTGGTTCCTCCGCGGGGTTCCACAGTCTCGCGGGGTGGTCGCAGAAGTTAGACAGAAACCGAGCGACCTTTCTCACTCATGAAAGTTTCGAAGAAAGTTGATGATTTATACCCGCGGAGACATATACCACTTGTTCTTGACGCTGGAAACGCGTGACATCTGTGTGACCTGGACACGCGCCGCACCCTGTGGCGCGCCACGAGCTTGAAGCAACAACTTCCATGCAAAATGGCAGACCCATCAAGTCTTCCAAGCGTTGATTTGAAGTATATCATCGCCAAGTGCACTGGCTACAGTGGAAAGTATTCCCCAGAGGCAAGTTGTCTATTTGCTTCTGTCTTTGACCAGGCTGACGTTAGCCATTAGCATATTCTTGTCAACACACCGGCAGACCAGACTTCACGATGGAGTGGTCATCAGACAGCGAGCTCAAAGCAGTGGATTATTCTAGAACTCACAGAACCAAGTCTTGTACGATCTATTACGTTTGGGAAATTCCACAAAGGTGAGAATTATTCTAGGTGGTACTTACTGCTGCTGAAGAAAGTGTATGTAGCCCATCCCTGTAACATGAAAGAGTTTAAGGTTTGCTTATGTTGTTATATGTGTTCCATATCTATTACTGAAAGCGTTTTCAAGGTATACATTGGACGCACTATGGATACCATGACTCTTGCTCTGCATAATGGTTTGAACAATGACACCATACCAGAAACATTTGATTTGCAGCGCCCAAACGAAGCCGGTCTTCTTAGCCCCATGCGTTTTGTCAAGATTGTTCCATTATCGTGCGTCACAATATCGCTTATTAGTCCTTCGCATGCTCATGCCATTCCTAGTGCCCATAGCCTAAGTTTCAATACTTCCATATGGCACGTGGCCTTATCAGGCGTCAATGATCCTTTGGTCGTTTCGCGTGCTGAGGATGCCTATGCGAGCGTAAGTACTGCCGGTATCATTAATAAATGCTTCAATAAACCGTATGCAGTACAAGGAAACTACCACTTTGCGCCATGTTTTAAAATACCTTCGACAGCGACGACATTTCACATCGTTTCACGCACTACAGTCGCGGACTGGTTTGACCCTAGAGCACCCCATTGTTTCCAAAATTTACGACAGCCTGTTGTCTGGACAGTGGTCATGTTTGGAGGAACTCACGCGAACCGCAGCTGGTGAAGCACTCTTTGATGATTTCATCCAAGCGTGTGACCCTACAGCACTCTGGCATCGTCTGAACGGCGCCAATCCAGATGGTGATGTGCCAACTTCAAGAGGTGGGCATCAGATGTGTATAGATGCTGAGGATGGAATCATTTATATGTTCGGTGGATGGGATGGCAAGAAGAACTTGGACGATCTCTGGGCCTATTCGATTGCTGAGGGGAGGTGGAAGTTACTCAGCCCCAGCACCTCAGTCGATGGTGGACCCGGACCAAGGAGTTGCCACAAGATGGTGTTCGATCCATTGCTAGGCTACATTTACCTCCTAGGGTGCCTTGATGAGGGACAAGGCCCAAGACCTCCATCTCCGTCAGGCACGGCGACCCCTGCTCGTCCCGAGGGTAGTACTGCTACTGCTCCTCCCACAGATCCGACAGTAAATGCGCAACCTCAGGATGCCCCTGGCCCAGCTCCAAGTGGAGTAGACAATGGATTCAAACGTGCTTCTGCACCTTCGCAATTTTATCGCTATACCACCCGCGGGTTCAATGCGGGAGCTTGGACAGTTTTAAGTGTGGACACTCAGGTAGGTGGTATGTTATAGTCCGTTCGTTGACAACTCAGTAGTCTGTTGTCATTACAGCAAGAGGGTGGTCCACCCCTCATCTATGACCATCAAATGGTAATCGATTCCGAAAAGCAGCTGCTTTATGTTTTTGGTGGACGAATTGTGAACGATGATTCGAGTTGGGCCACAATGAAGTTCTCTGGTCTGTACCAATATAACATAGAAACTGACCATTGGGAGCATTTATTGTGAGTTATTGTCTGATCTACTCATGCAGTCACTGATAGCCGAGGGTAGGGACGAAGCTACCCCTCATTCAAAGATTTCTCCGACTATTCCTGCCCGATGTGGTGCGGGCTGTGATCGCATTGTTCTATCGACGAGCCACTGAACTCACCATTAGGTCATTCGATGGTCTTTGATGCCCATCATCACCGCTTGATTATCTTCGCCGGCAAGAAACGCGACACCTTTCTCGCTGATGTGTACAGCTATGACGTGACTACGCAAGAAGTCACAGAAATGATCTCAGACTTCAGCGCCCTGGGCGGGCCTGACCCATGCTTTTGTCAGCGCGCTGCAGTGGACCCAGAATCGGGACATATATATGTGTTTGTTGTTCTATGCCGTTCAGTTGCGTCCTAGTCATTAAAGGACACTCAGTCTTCCAGGTCTTATGAAGGTCAAGGAGAAGAAACACACTACTACTGATGGAACTCTCCGCTCAACGTTCTGGATATTTAAGCCTGACACCTTGCAATGGACCCAAGTTTTTAATTCTCGTTCACGCTCTCTAGGTATTGATTCAAGCGAGATTGAGACTGAATGGGAACCTCAGCCAAGATACGCTCATCAAATGGTGTACGACCATGTTCGGAAAGTGTTTTACATCCATGGTGGAAATTCAGGCGAAGATGATAATTGGCGCTTAGACGATTTCTGGAGCATGGAATTTGAACGGTGGGTATCTCTGAAAGATTTGAGTACATAGTACTAATTTAATTGATCGTCTAACTAGCCCTACTCGGGAGGAAATGGTGCGGAGGGCGAAGTTCATCATCCGCCAACAACAGTAAGTTAAACACGCTAGCTTCACTCTGAAAAATGTCACAGTATCCACAGGTTCAAGGAGTTATGCGACACGGTTCCCTCTGTGCAAGCCCTAACTTTCTTGCAGCGGGACGTACACGCAGTAGTCGACCATCTTTCCGAAGAAGAAACAGCGACATTTCGAGCACTTCAATCACATCTTTTTGACAAAACGATTTCTTCCCAGGCTTTTCTCGCTGATGGGTCAAGCAAGGATATCAACATGACCAACGATGATCTCGAAGAATCAGCATCAAGGCACGGTGGTCGAAAATTTATGCCTGGGACACCGGAACTTGGGAAGGATGACGAAGATACTCACTCGGAATTGTCACCGGAGCTATTCCGGCAACGAACACTTGTTTTCGAGAGTTTGCTGGAATTGATCAACACGGATGCTAAGCAGCCCTCCACGGACTTGGTAAACCTGGTGGAGGTTCCGGGAAAAGAACCTTCATAATTGTAGATTGTGACGTTCCTAGATGTCGCCTTGTATTCCTACAGTCTTGACATGTAGCCCCTCTCAACCATTTTACACATCTAAATTAATGGCCTTGCCAAATTTGGCGTAAAGGGTAACTTTGAGTTCCTTCATAGTCTTTTCACAGTCTTCCGCGCTTCCGCGAACCTTCTCTCTTTCAGCATCAAGGGATTCTTGATCTCTGGCCAACAGCTTCTGAGCCTTGGCAAGCGGAACGTGAAGGAATGCCTCTCCAACGCGATACCTAAATGGCAGGGAAATGAGGAAACTATATCTAAAAATTTGACATATGCGGACAGAACAAGTTCTTCTTCGTCTGCCAATTCTAACTCCATGGATAGGTCGTCAAGGGCTTCTTTGTCTTGCTGTTGACTATCTGTGAGTTTGAAAAACTAGGAGAAGACTGCAGACACAGACAGACCTTTAGCTGTTCCAATTGTTCTTCAATGTTGCGGACGCGAGAATTTAGTTTGGAAAAGGTGTTTATACGTTGCTGATCCTCTGCAAAGTAACAAGGTGCGTTAGCTGAACGCACTCCAAGATGTTTGCTTCTACTCAACCCCAGGTAACTTCTGGAGCATCCTCAGATTCTTCATCTGCGTTTAGCTGACCCCGGTAAGACGTATGAGAGCCATGAATACCTGCATGGCCACTTACCATCCGCATTTTCAAAAGGTGATAAGTGACAGTCACGTGAATTTGGCTTCTCAACTCTTTTAAAATGTGGCACTTCCAAGGTGAGAAAAATCTGACAATTTTTGCGTGTATTCTATGAAGTTTATCTTTTTGCCAAACTACAAGATACCTTACTGAAACTTTGAAGTGGTACAGACGGAAATAGCCTGGTACGGGACAATATCTATTTCTGATGCAACCCTTCCACAAGCTGGATCTGAACAGCAAGTAATGAAACTCTGTAGTGTACAGAAAATATTATCTGCTTACCTCTGCTGGGGTAATGGTCCTAAGCTCTCCCGGCGCTTGACCATTCCCTGTTACAGCCCCAACAGCCACCTGCAATGTCTGAGCGATTTTTCCTTTGCTGGCCATCCAGTAGCGTATCTTTATGGACGGTAAGAAATGGGATATGATTGACATCATTGTTGCTTACTTCATTCGGGACCACCTCGATGACACTCACTCGAGGGTCGTCCATATTTCCTTTGTGTTTTCCGTCGCCGAGATCTCCAAAATAACCAGAGACACTGCAGGATGATGAAAACAAGCAGCGACAGCGATCATAAAGCACCTACATGGTGCTCCAGTGCTTCTTGATAAGTTCCTTGTCTTGACTTATGTGTGCGACTCCCGAAATACTAGCCCAGTTTGTAGAGGAGGGGTCAAAAAAGGAGACATTTACGTGACTGTCATTTTCCATTTCCTCCTGAATGTATATTCATTGGCAATGCAACAGAATAGTATCATCGAGCATAAGCTCACAAATTTGCCAGAGGCGTTATTGCCAATGAAGGTAAAACGCAAACTGTTGCCACTATGACCTATTTTTGTGAAAAAGTTAACAATCTAGATACTAGCATTTAGTTGACGAAGAACTTGCTAGCACAGGTAGGAGCCATGGCGCGGGAGTGAAGATTACCCCCTCGAGAACGAGTGGTCAACATGCAGGCTTGCGCATTCTTGATGGCTTCCTTCAGGCCTAAGTGTGCATATATATCAAAATGACGACGAGGAACCTCGAAGAGGGTGAACACGAACCGTCAATCTTCTGCTGAGGAGTAATATTCGTGGTCTCTGCCTTAGAGGTGTAAGGATCAAGCTCAGGATTAGGAGTCATGGTGGTTGATACTGGAAAATACTGAAGCGTAGGACTTTATAATATTTCTGACGTTGGTAACAGTCATTTTCGACGTCATCCGGGAGAAAAACTGAAATATTGAACGGCAGACAGTTTTCACGTATCAATAGGCTCAGATCGCGTGATTGAAATCATGCATAAGGTAAAATAAATACTGGTTTTCATTTATAGAAAATCTTTACCCAGCAAAGCGGGCTAACCTCCGCCTTCTCATTTCCTCCGCATCAATCTCCACTGTCGGTTTTTCTTCCTCCTCTTCAAGTTCGTCTGTCTCAGACACAACGGCTTCAGGTGGGATGGTACTTGGAATAGTCGTCGTGGACGTACCCCCTCGTGGTGGTGTTGGTGGTACGACAAAACCCTCTGGTAACTCCTCTAACGATGCCTTTAAAGCTGCTTGAAGCTGGGAATCTTCATCGTCATACACCCTATCTCTAGACGCTGTTGAAAGCGATGGAGGTGTATTTTCTTGTCGGGGAGCCCATTCTGTACCGTTATCCATTACGTCCATGACGACCCGATCATTCTCGGCACCAATCCCGTCTGCTCTGCTCTCCTCGATGGCCCGTCTGATAGCCTCTTCTTCATCCATCTCACCTGGAGTTTGTCCTCCATGGCCCTGCAAAGATCCGTCAGGATGGTGCATTTCAACGCCATTCGTGCCTCCAAAGCCCATAGCGACCTCTTCGTCATAACCTTCTCTCAGAGCAAATTCTTGATGCTGCAGCATCCGTTGCATTATAGCCTTGTTCCGAGCCATACTCGCCGCAACAGGATCATCCACAGGATCGGGTTGAATCTGGGAAAACGAGGTCATACCAGTTTGTGGGGTTGGCAAACCCAACGTGGGACGTGCTGCAGATGTACTCTGCGCAAAAGCGGTATACTCTAGTTGGCCTGGACCGGTCAAAGAAGCTTGCAAGGCAGCTTGAAGTTCAAGATCTTCGTCCTCAAAACCTGCAGGTGGGTGGGGAGATGTGGAAGACGAGGCTTCTGGGTTGTCAGGTTGAAACTCGTGAGACGTGGAAAGTCGTGCACCCGTGTGCAATGAAGTGGGTTCAGGAAGTGTAGATGCTATATCATCTGCTTCAGTGCGTGGCAGTATTCTTGGCGCATTAATTTCTTCTCTAGCTGGCAAAACAGCAAAAACAGAATATCCTGGGAATCATGAGTTTTCGAGGCTTGGAGATGATGTTTATTTTACCTTCATCTTCCGCCTGCGAGAGTACCATACCAAGGTAAAGCTTACCCACCCACTCTGGCTCCTTGAGAAACGAGTTTAAATTAAACCAATGGCCACTCTCTGGGTTTTCCAAGGAACCGAAGCGACGAAGTGTGAACCAATGTTGCTGCTGATTTAGAATAAATGCCATCTGAGAGCTGCAGCAATCAACCGTGATCAAACAAGAGCTCCGCGAGAGAGAGAGACTTACTGAGGGTTTTCTTGTTGATTGCGAAGATCTTGACTTCGCCACCGCACAAGCCTACAGGTATAGGTAAATAAGCAGTCTCAGCCCACATAGAAGAAGGTCTAGCGGACGTTAAACCCCAGACTCTGAGGGCACGTTCGAGTACTTGCACAGAGAAAAAACCTGTGTGCCCCATCGACATACAACAATGGAAAATGTGATACAACTTTACCTGTGTCGTCCATGTTATTGCTGACTGGTCCTGCATCGTTATTGAAGGAGCCCTCGAGGGTGTCAAGCTGGTGTGCGAATTGAGCAAGATCTGGGGCTGAGAACTGACGCGTATCTTAAGGGTATTGAATAATTCAAGGATTATAAAGGAGACATACATAATCTCCCTCTGGCAATAATGAATAGTTAGTGTAAGATAAAAGCAAAGTACAGAGATAGCACAAACGTAGAATCGCGTTCAGCGCGTGCTGAGCACAAAGCTGCGAGCCTGATTGTTGTTTCTCGTGGTAAATCAGTGGGAGAATTGTCTCGAGTCCGGACATGACGAGAGTCCACAGCAAAACGCGGATTTGATTTATGAACGCCACAAAGGACGCGTCACACCGAGAAGCTTAGTAAGCCATATCTCCTCTAATCGCAGAAATGCCCAAGGCTCGCAGGGCTCGGCGGAACCTCCAACGTCGTCTCATCTACACTACCCTATTCTATGTTGTCGCCTCAACACCAACTGTTGCACAATACTCGGAGTCGTTAGACTGCAATGCTGCCTTCTCCTTTGAAGGTATAACATATGACTTGAAGTCCCTCGCCAGCGAGCAAACGGTAACGCGAATTCGTGAAACACCACCCTCTACAACCGAAGATGAAATTCGGTTTAACGTTTGTCAGGATCTTACTCTGAAAGACGTGCCAGAAGGTGATCAGGTAAGGCAGCTTTCACAAACAACAACGCTGGCGGCTAATTCACACGTAGTGCCCGACAGGGACGCGAGCCTGCCTCATACAGACGAACACGAAAGATGGTGCAGATGCACGAGTTACGGCTGTCATACCGCTGGCCCAAACGTCGCTTCTGAAACCGTCATATACGACATTACACTGTGAGCAAGCTTCTGTATTTGTTATTTTACCGTAGGCTCATATGTAGCAGCACCTCATGGCCTGTCTATGTTACTACATGGGCCTTCTTACCCACCTAAAATTTCGTCTGTGCCACAGTCTTTCAACCTCACGTTGCTATGCGCGGATAGTGGATCAGAACCGACATTTGTAAACTATGAAGATGGTACCATCAACATGGAGTGGAAAACAAGTGCCGGATGTCCAACAAAGGCTAGCGATGGCAGTGACGACAACGGAGGAAGTAGTGGAGATGGGGAGAAGGATATGGGAGATGATGCCAGCTCTAGTGGGAGTGGTATTGGATGGTTTTTCTTTTTGTACGTGCCCATCGTTTCTCGTCGCCTATGAGGCTAATATGCGCCTATGCTCGCATGCAGATTGTTCATCTCATTCATGGGTTACTTTGCAGTGGGGGCATATTACAATTACAATAATTTTGGAGCGACTGGCTGGGATCTTGTACCGTATGTTCCCGCTAATGTTTCTTTGTATATCTTATCTTATATCGTTCAATAGGCACCGAGACTTTTGGCGGGATGTGCCGTACTTACTCAAAGATTTCACGGAGCATTTATGTTCGACACTACGTCCTGGACGGCAAGGATCGCGGCGGGGCTACGTGGCAGTCTGACCATTTTACGCGCTTGCATCTCAGACAGTTTTCTTGCTACGTTTCAGTATATTTTAGATTGATAAGTATTTGCTTGGAAGATACCCAACATCTATTAGAGTAAGCATGACAATGACTATGCCCAAGGATCATCCTTCTTGACGACAACCTTGCTGACATCTGTCTGGCTCCCCACTGCCACGTTATGTGGCGACGCATAGTCCAGGGAACTGGTATGGCAAGGAACTTGGGTGATTTACGGTGCAACTGCAAAAAAGTGACGAGTACCCACGAGGGATTGCGCATCCTTAATATACGAGGGCGCATAGCGCTTCCAATAAGCAGCTGACCTTGCGCAGCGTCGACACTCAATTCGAGATGCTTGTCATTGATGCTTGTCCAAACGGCGCTGGGTGTTGCGTAGTGCTGAATATATCGGGTGATATAGGTTCCATCTTTGTCAAGGTACGGAATGATATTATAGAGACCGATGCCTAGAAGGGTGGCGATGACGGTGTTGCGCCAGAAGGGTGTATTGAAAGCTTAAGAAAAGGTGAGTTTTGTTACTAAAAGGGATACCATGACATACTTTCTTGAGGATATACATTAGCATCGTCATGATGCGAGTGGTCCGAAGATGCGAGCCTGGTGTGAGCTGCTGGAAGCGGTATGCGAGTCGACCTGCGACACAGGCCAAGCACCCTCTGACGGTTAAGCAGCATGATGATAGAAAGGTGTGACACTGTGACATTGTCTTTGTGACAACGCGAAAAACCAAAGTTAGCGAAAAGGTTATGCACCTAGGTCACATAGGCTCCAAGTTCCCGTTATCCTCTTCCCCGAGTTAGCCCGTATACTGCAGAGTCCCAACCGATTCGGCGCAGGCGTTCTCATGTGGCTATTGTGAATGGCAACCGAAACATACAAGTACGGTTTTCATTGACGGTGATACATGCCTGGTTATGCTGTCGACTTCTTTGACGTTTGACGTTTGACGGTTGCTTCGATTAAACTCGCAGACTACTTATGCTGGAACTTAGCACTTTCCTTGTCGACTTATGTCTTGCGAGCTTCTGACACTTCGCCACTGGTTTCCGTAGTCTGTGGCTGTCTCAAGGCGTGGCTGGTGGGGTTATTTAAAGTTCTGCGAGCCGTAGCCCAGCCTTTTCACTTACGTTGCAGCTCCCATCAACACCTAGAATGCAACCTCTTCGCAAGCATATCGCTCCACACTCGTTGCCCGAGATTCCTCTTGTGTCGGGACTAGATACGACTCCCGAACACCCTATCAAGCATACATCTCATATGATCATCAATCATGCCTCTGGTTCTTTGCCTACTCCCAAACTTAGCGTCGCTGCCCAGGACTTGCTCGCATTGCTTGACAAAATCAACATCGAGATGACAGATGAGATTGCTCGAGTTACGGCCGCCATCGCTGAGGTTGAGGATAACGTCAAGCTTCTGCGTTTCGATAGGATGAAGGCTGTATGCATTCGGAGTGCGATGTATCTCCCGAAGCCCGAGGATGAGGGGAGAAATGATATGCAGATCCTTTGAGGGCTGCAATATCTGAGGTTGTTGCTTTGCACGAGACTTGCATCAGTGATCAGACAAAAACTATGTTATCATTACGAATCCAGGCTATGTCTGTGGTTGAGAATTCTATAATATAAAGCTCCTCCCAGGGTCGCTGAGTCATTAGATCGGAGTTCAAATTCTCACTTTCAGTTGCGCGCCATCTATAATAAAGCTCCTCCCAGGGTCGCTTATGTCATGTCGGAGTTTCAAATCTCCTTCATTTCGTGTTGTCCCTCGGAGTTTTGCGCCCCACCGGCGTCCAAACTCAAAGCTCACCCCTGACCTTTCTCTAA
>QMFG01001560.1:3648-19561 GCA_003314545.1 Ramaria sp. MG151 | reverse complement strand
TATCTCAACCAGCCAAGGAGAGAGACACCGCTGGTATACCATTTTTCTTCTATCTCAAACTTCTATTACTCCACACCCCCATGACCCCCCTTATCTCTTCATATCAGGTTCACAACTCTGTACTCTTAGGTAGTAAACTACTATCTTCCTATCACCCCATATCAAAGTGCTATTTTCATTCAAATTTCCCCCTCTCTTTCCCCCCTTTCTTGAACAAATAATTAACAATACACTCAAGAATTCTCCTTAGCTACAATTGTATAAATACTAGTAGTTTGTGCTACTCATAAAAATATATGACTGAAAACCACCTCTTGAACCTCATCCTTATTAACTAAGAAAAACAAATCCACTTATCACTGGATTAATTTCCAATTATATTTCTAATCAACCAACATTCTATCGCACACCCTCAATTATCTCTGTACATATTTGGCAACCAACATTTGATACCTCAGACAACACCAACACATCATGCCAAGTTATTGGTCACCAACTGTACAGAACAACAACTCAATTCGTTGATCATCAATTGTTGAACTCATCACTCCATCTGGAGTAATAACAAATAATTATTCAAATAACTCACAGACACCACGTGTGTCCCATCTGAAGAAAATGCAACATGTTAAGAATTAAGAGGTGCAGTAGCAAGTAGACTTGGACAGAGAGTGATAAGATCACTCTTGAAGGAATATTGGGCTCAAAGACTCAATAATATTTCTTGTAGATAATGTGTATACAAAAGGACTTAGGAGTTTTGGAACATATGATTCTTGGAAAAAATATCATGGGAAAATAGGGATGGATAATGGGGCTAGGGGTTGGATGTGGAAAAATAATATTCATAAATGATGTGGATAGAAAGGGGGTTAAGTCTGAAGTGGTGGGGCTTGTTCTGGATTGAAAAGGATGAGTAATGGGAAATTGATCAATTGGAAGAGGGGGGGGGGAATATAGGGAAAAAGTCAAGGGGACTTGTGTCACGATCACAATATGAACACCTCACCTATATCATGGATCCTCCGAACCACCTCTTCCGAACAGATTCTCCGAACCCCGAACCATCAATGCCCCAATTACATCATTTTCATCTAACAACCTGCTTCTTCATCAATTCCCATGCATCAATCTATCAATGTTTAGTGAAACACATCGTTGGTCAGGAGTAATCATAACCTTTTCCAAAAAGAACCACCCTGACTATCCCCATCACTATCCCCATCTTTTTCATTATACTCATTGATTGACTTGTTTCTATTCTTTGGAAGCTTGCGATGACATTCCATATTATTAGACTCAATAATATGGATGTTTCAGACCCTCAGGATCATCCTCCGAAGAATCTAGGGACGATTACCTTTATCCAAAGAGCCATGTGATTCGGAAACACGTTTCAAGAGTTATTGTTGGCTCGTTAATCTTTTTCTTCATTCACAATTTTTCTACCATCCTTGTTCTTTGTTCTCCATGGCTGTCAGAACCCATCCCCGACCGATTCCCGAGACCCTGACTGTCACGTTTCACCTAATTATACTTCATGTTTGATCTCTTTCCTTCATAGCTTATGACCCTGACCTCGGTCATTCGGTCACCGATCCCCAAACCCTCTCTCGTATATAATTCACTCATTCATGTACATGATAATCAGTTCTGATATCAACAAAGATACCCCAATACACCTTGCTTAATCTCTACGCTCCTTCGTCCCTTTCGTTAAGGTCATGCCTGAACTTCGGGTGACCTCGGGCCTCATCCGAAATACGGGACAGGACTCTGAGCTGGCGCAGCACATAAGCTGAAGCCAAGTCCCACTCGACCCGTTCGCTGAGCCTTGGCCCCCTTTGGCAACCCAACCCCAAACCTCGGTCGACTCTATACTGAGTCCCCACCTTCATTCTGCCTCCGCTAAGACTCAGTTCTTAACAATGGCCTTTAATTAGTATACATGTACCTTAGCTACTTTCCGACCCTCACGGATTCTTTCCCATTCACTCTTCCTTCTGAATGGTTCAGTATATAGCTAGCACATTCGCATGTATATTCCCTAGTTCAATTATTGTATGTCAACTTGATTTCTCTGCTCATATTTGCCAACTCGTCTTCAACTCATCTTGAACAACAACTTCATATTTGAGTAAGCACTCCAATTTTACTTTTATTAGTTTAATTCACTTCAAAGAATGTGAGATCACTGGCTGTGATCGACATGGACTGTAAAGTTCATTCGATTTGCGAGATAGAATCCTTTCGGAACCTTTATCTCTTCGGAACTATGCATTTTGTTCACAAACATTCCAAAAGCCATTCGCTTTTACTGTAGGATTTCTATTCACTTTCGAAAACCATTCTATTATCCTTAAGAACATCTCTGAACAGATTTACTAACACCACATTTATCTATATCTTTTATCACTGATATTTGAATTCTGACAACTTGTCCCTGGATATCCATAGAGTCAATCATGTAGATTGGAGTTGTGGAGTCGCATAGGGAGTTAGGGGAATGTTTGCAGAGATGTTTAAGGATGTAGAAGGTGTTGAGACAGACAGATTACCGGTAAATGACATATTTCAGACCTGACTAAGCACCTACTACCACCATGCTACCAAACAAACCTATTATCCAAATCTACAATTACCTTCTGTCACAAACGGAACACCAATCTCCTATATCACAATAACAACACCTTATCTACCTCAACCAGTCAAGGAGAGAGAGACACCACCGGTATTCCATTTTCTTACTATCTCAAACTAAAACTCAATTTCTATTACTCCACATCCCCATGACCTCCTTATCTTTCCAAGCTATTTCTAACTCTGTACTCTTAGGTAGTAAACCGCTATCTCACTATCTTCCCATACCAATTGTCCTATCTTCATTCAGATTCACCCCTATCCTCCCCCTTTCTTGAACAGATAATTAACAATAAATCCCAGAATTCCCTCTAGCTACAATTGTATAAGTAGTAGTAGTTTATACTGCTCAAAGAATGTAAGACTTCACATTTTCATCACTCACACTTCATCAATATGCTGTACCAAATTGCCAGTCACCAACTATACAGCACAACACTCTAATTAATCAATTAACCTTCATCATTAAACCATTCTGCAACTTCAACACATCACTTTGGAAACAAACTATATATATTTTAAATCCATTTTATCAGAAGGCTGTTTGGACCACATATATGCAGATCCCTCATCTCGAATAAGTGTTTGAATATTTTTAGAGGAGATTGGGCCCTCCTGGCTTGCAATGATGATTAAGACTTGACTTGACTCATTGTGGGATCAGTTTCTTGACTCAAAATGTTCGTAGTGATGTAGTGGACTGTATTGGTTGTGTAGGATGTGTTTCCCCTTGACTTGGAAGTGTAGAATGGATGAGAAGGAGTGTGGGAATGTGATGGGAATACTGGAAAAAATACAAGAGACATCAAAAGAAAAATAATAAGAAAAATAAGTCCATATCTTTATTCATTTCCTTCCCGATCCAACAGAGGTCACCTCCTTTGAATGCCCCTTGAGTATGCACTCTATCTCCCCAGTGGTAGCATTCCAGATTCGGACTGACTTGTTGTCCAAGACTGACACCACACATGTCCCATCTAGAGAGAAAGCAACAGATCTCACCCAATTCAAGTGTCCCTCCAATGTGCATTCCATCTCCCTGGTAGCTGTATTACAAATTCAAACATTGTTATCATCACAGCTGGACACCATGTGTGTGCCATCTGGAGAGAAATCAACAGACCACAATGATTGGCTCTTCAATGTGTGCTCTATCTCCCCAGTAGTTGTTGTGGAATTTACTTGAGGCACATATACCTACTCATGTGAGATATCCGGACAGGTGCTAAAGTGCCAGATAGGAGTAATAAGAAATAGAAAGGAAATTTTTATTTATTTTATTTTGATTTATTTGAAGTGTTTTGATGTTTTTCTTCAACTTTGCTTGAGGTGGCTTTCAAGCGCCTAAAAGATAATCTAAGCGGTAGATAAATTCTAGCGCGGGGGATGTGCTGATGCGGGATCAAAAGCCAGCGCTTAAAGTTCGCGTACAGTGACATGAGCTGTAGATAGAGAGATAACTGCGACTTAGCAGTTTTGGGACAAATACTGGATTCAATAGAATGCTTGAAATGATGATGAACGGCCAGTGATGATTCGTTAACAAAGCAAGCGATGTTGAGATATCAAGCAAAGATGTAGAGATAGTTCTGAGAGTGTGGAGGTTATACTGCCTTAGATTCTGGAGAAATTTACAAGCGTACTTATAGTGAGAGCTAGCTAATAATAGTCCTTTGTGTTTCCAAGAAGAATATTGGGGTGATGGAGCGGTTCTGGGGTTGCAGTCTACATGAGGGACAAAATGCACAAAATAGTACTAAAGACATGTTTAAAACTTCTGAAACTGATTGTGGTGTGGTAGGAGACGTGGATCATGTGTTTCACTACTATACTGATCGTGGTGTGGTAGGAGACGTGGATCATGTGTTTCACTACTATACTGAGCCAAAAGAATAAGAAAAAACATTGAGAAAAATCCTGAAACTCCATTTCGAAGCTCTGGGCGCTTGTTTAAATGAAATCGAAGCGATCGGCTTTGTTCATGGATTGGCGACGATAGGGGTGATCAGGAATAGAAGTCGGAGTGTCTTAACAGTGGATGGAAGTGTTTCAAAGCCACGCGGGGCTCGATCGGTGGCTATTGGAGCCCGTTCGTGTCCGAAGCGCATATATGCGCACGTTCGTCCCTGCATAGTCCAGGGATCATTGGCCGAGTAGTCCTAAAAACGTAAACAGATTATATTCTAAGGCCCAAGGCCTTGAATTCTCATTAGTAGTTGTTTGTATATTGTTTTGTTATTTTATTCTATGCGGCACTATTGATGCATCAGTAGATTATGTAATGCAATGTTCGCGCGGTAAATAGATAGTAAAATAACAAGGAGGAAAAGGGAATATATGCTAAATTCCCTAAGTCAATCTCATTCTCTCAGTTTCAATTTATGGCCCATAATTTTATATTCATATGATGAGCTTAGGGACAAAGTTTCAAGGGCTGAGTCTTCTTATTTATGTAGTTACTTATTATTAGTTCCTGGTCAGGGATAACCAGAAACTGTACAGTAGCACAAGTAAGCGCAGGGGAACCCCTCAGTGTTTTGTATCACTGAGGTGGTGAGTCTAACTGTTGTTTAGTTTTAATTTCAATAGCTAATTTTCTTGGTAGATAATTCTATCTACAGGTAGCTATTGAATAATAGTGTTTTGTATCACTGAGCTGATAATTCTGTCTACAGGCTCAAATTTTAAATTTCTCTATTTCATTTCCCCTCAATATACACAACAGTAGCTGCATCCCAGATTCAATGAATTGGGAAAGGGTGCACAACTAGTTTTCTGGGTGGAGAGGCACAAAATCTACAATAAGAACACGCCCTGAGCGATATCTAAGGCATGTTTTCAAACCAAAGACAGCAGCTTCCGTAAAGTCACGGAATTCCGGGGGTATCCAATAAGCCTCACTTGGCCGGTCAGTAAGAATCCACCGCCTATCCGGAGATAAGTATATGTCCCGATCTTCCAGGGAGAAGAGTCGAAACCGGCCTTGCTCGAGATGGCGGACTATGGTTCCATCTGGCAATTGGCAAGATTCAAATTCAGACAATAAGGTTGATTTGCCGGTGAGGGTGTCCCAGATACAGACTGTGTCGTCGTCCGAACCAGACACAATGCGTGTCCCATCCAGAGAGAATCCAAAAGAGCGTACCCAGCTCGAGTGTCCTTCGAGGAGTTGTTTTATCTCCCCAGTAGTAGCATTCCAGATTCGGACTGAGCTATCACTCGAGCCAAACACCACTTGTGTCCCATCTGGAGAGAATGCGACAGAGTACACATAATCCCAGTGTCCCTCAAGTATGCACCCCATGTCCCCAGTAAATGCATTCCAGATTCGGACTGACTTGTCGTTCGAGCCTGACACCACACGTGTCCCATCTGGAGAGAAAGCAATAGAGGACACCCGACCCCAGTGTCCCTCTAATATCCGCTCAATCTCCCCGGTAGCTGTATTACAAATGCGAACCTTGTTATCATGACAGCCGGACACCACGCGTGCTCCATCTGGAGAGAAAGCAACAGAACACACCGATGATTGGCCTTCCAATGTGTGCTCTATCTCTCCAGTAGCTGCATTCCAGATTCGGACCGAACCGTCCCACGAGCCAGACGCCACACGTGTCGTATCACGTGAAAAAACAACAGATGTCACCATTTTTGAATGTCCCTCTGCGATCCGGACTAAACCGTCCCTTGATCCGGACACCGCGCGACGCCACAAATCTTCCTTTGGCATGCGCTCTATCTCCCCAGTAATTGCATTCCAAATCCGGACTGTCCTGTCACTCGAACCGGACACCACGTGTGTCCCATCTGGAGAGAATGCAACAGAGTTCACCAACCCTGTATGTCCCTCCAATGTATGCTCTATCTCTCCGGTAGTGGCATTCCAGATTCGGATCATCTTGTCGTTAGAGCCGGACACCACACGTGTCCCATCAAAAGAAAAAGCAACAGAGTATACCCAGCCCGAGTGTCTCTCGAAGATTCGTTCTACATCCCCGGTAGCGGCATTCCAGATTTGAATTGAGTCGCTCCACGAGCCGGACGCCACGCGTGTCCCATCTGGAGAGAATGCCACAGAGTTTATATCGCCTGAACATCCTAACAGTATTCGTTCTATCTCCCCGGTAATAGCATTCCAGACACGGACTGACTTGTCCTTCGAGGCTGACGCCACGCGTGTTCCTTCAGGAGAGAAAGCAACGGACGTCACCCGACCCCAGTGTCCCACTAATGTCCGCTCAATCGCCCCAGTAGTTGCGTTCCAGATTAGTACTGAATTGTCCAGCAAGTCGGAGGACACCACGCGTGTCCCGTCTAGAGAGAATGCAACAGAGTTTACCAGTCTTGAATGTCCTTTGAGTATGCGCTGTGTCTCCCCGGTAATTGCATTCCATACTATAGCTGAGTTATCCCGCGAGCCAGACACCACCCGTGTCCCATCGCGTGAAAAAGCTACGAACCTCACCACATCTGATTGACCTTCCAATGTGCGCTCTATCTCTCCAGTAGAAGCATTCCATATACGGACTGAATTGTCCCTCGAGCCGGATACCACCCGTGTCCCATCAGGAGAAAAAGCGACAGAGGTTACACATTCAGGGTGATAGATGACGTGTTGCAATGTTCCCCACGATTCATCCAGGCCCGTCACGACCCGATGTAGCCTACCTATTGATCCACCGTACATCCGACGTATCAGTGACTGCTTTGGAATCCACATCAACCCAGAATGGTATGTATTCAGGCAGTGATGTTTGATGGCCTCAAAGCCCATCTGTAGGCATCGACGAGCGTCCTCAAATAATAACCCAATGGGCCTGTATTCAGGAAGCGATCTAGAGTATTTCTGCAACCCTCGTTAGCTAAAACCTTTCTCTAACCTGCGCACTCACTGAGATAGCTTCGCTTGCCTTGACAAGAGATTTCAAGCCAGACTCAAGCTCTCCAGATGCACTTAGGCATTCAAACCAGTGCAGAATATGTTCGTCCGCGAATGTGCGTAGGTGCTCAAGTATTTGCGCAACGCCCGAAGGAGGATCCGCAAGAGTGTCCGCAAGATGAGATGCCCAATGCAAGCACGAATATCGGAGCGCCTCCGGGATGACGCTAGGATCCGCGATTTTGTGAGGGACTATATCTATTGGGTCCTCGGACAAGTCACAAATGTTCCTTCGAAGTGACCTGTTCAATAATTGGAGGCACCTGATGGTTAGCATTTCGTGACCTTTGGACGCATCCACCCAATGGTGCTTGCAACGACCTGGGTCAACGATATATTCGCGAAATGAGGCGTGAAAGATAGAAACATGTCCACCATTCGTGGATGGGACATGTATCACAGAATGAAATCGCGATAGGCCAGCTTCAGTTTGATCATTCCGCATGTCTAACAACAAGGAAATGCCAGCCATGGGCAGCGGGGTTTGGAACAGGACCACCGATGCTAATACCTCCTGTCGCGAAATACATTCTTCATCCTCAAGCTCATCAAATCCTTGGTCCATAATCATGTCATAAAGCTTGTCGATGGTTCTGGCCTGGAGAACAGATGCGGGCCCGGGCTGCACGATCTTCGTCAGACGCAACCGGGGATAGCTGCCTGCCGCACCGATGTACCGTACAGCAGTCGCAGCATAAATGAACAGCCCGTCTGATCGTGCTACGAGTGTCATGAGCTCCTGTTCGGGTGGCCAATCAGAGCCATGCTGAGAGTATCCGCGACCCTTCGCGATTTCAGAGAATGAGGATCTAAGGTAGACTTCAATGTCACGCTCCACGCTGGGTTTAGCGATGTCGTGCAGAGAGAATATTCGGAGGAAAGATGCATCTCTGTGACCAAAAGCATTCTTAATCCAGTCCTCAGGTCTGCTAGCAATGAGAAATTTGAGAGGAATGTCCGCTACACCATTGAGGATGGTCCCAATCAATGATTTCACCGTCACCTGCGAGGACTCTTCATCAAGAAGTGATGTACATTCATCGAGGGCATCTATGATGATAATCTTATAGATCCTGACGTCGTTACCAATGACCTGTTTGATAGGTTCTACGATGAGCGAATTGAACTGCTCAGGAAGAGAGTTAAGATCGACCACATCCAGGTTTCTTTCGAGAACATCGCAGATTGCTGATCGGATCTTGGAGTGAGAACGAGAAAGCATGCTCGCAATCGTAGGGATGATCCGGCGTGCATCCCTCAATGCTGAGCGAGAGCAGAAGAAACTCGCTCCAAGCATCTCCTTTGCATCCAGACGCTCGCTGAGAGTGTGAGCAATGCTTGTCTTTCCTGTCCCCAGGTGTCCGTTGAGCCAGTAGACCTTTGGAGCCGAATCATCCTCTGCCCATGCCACGAGATCTGCCAAGAACTGCACCCGCGTGTTCTCCATGCACCCGTGAACGCGGTTGCCTTGCACGCCGATGCGTGTGGCGTATGATGCTCGTTCAGCAGGTTTCAGACGTTCTAGCGAATGGAATCATTCGCACTTCATTCCACAGTCGTGTCATCACAAACAGCTTACCAAGTTTCCTCTCATCCGATTCCAGCCTCTTCGTCCCTGCTTGACAGTTTTCTCCTGAAGTCGGGGCTACGACCGTCCATTAGTGTAACCCATATTAACTTACATATTCTTCTTACCCGTCAACGTTAGCGCACAACAATCCAAAGACGCGGCTACCGGTGCATCCCTCATGTATCCTTCCGTAATCCCTGCAATGAGGCTGTTATACTCCATTGCCGTCCCATATTGGGTATTGGTGTCTTCTAGGCCACGAGTGACATTGAACCGGAAGTAGTTCTTGTCCATGATCAGCTCACTTCGGCACATTCTATCATGTACCACGTCGCAAGTCTGTACAAGTCTTTCAGATGCTTGGCCGAGATTTTTGAAATGGCCGCCCATTTGAACAATGTTCTGGAGGCCGGTGCCCAAAGAGACCAGGCAAGCAATACGGCTGTGAAGTCTGTTTTTCGCTTCCGATATCCCAACTTCTGCTGGGTTGGCGTGACCAACAAAACCTGCATTGACGAACTCGATTTCAGGGTTCCCAAGGGAGAACGAAAGGGATGTGTTGGGAACTGCAACAATTGCACGGGCCACTTCATGGACAGTAAAGGAAGATGGTGGCTCAGTGGTCGCATAAGAGCGGAAAATATAAGGCGGAGAATTAACGAACGCCGTTGTGCCAGCCAGGACAGCAGTACGACATCCGTCTGCTGGATCGGCGAGCCTAGCATTTCGATCATGGAGATGGAGATGGACGATATTGCCAACACATTGTTCCAGCTGCTGTGATAGCAGTGCGGGCTGGAGAGCACGTGAGATTGGAAACGGGAAAGCACGAGTCAATGGATTTGGCGGCTGAAAAGCAATTTTGGCCACCTCCTGGTACGCAGAGATAGCATCATCCACGGTCATGTGAAGACGACCGAGGAAAAGGGCGGCGATACCACCTGTTCCTGTTCCAACAATGAGGTCGAAGTATTCTGATGGCCGGAGAACGACAGGGTCATGACTTGACATGTCTCTGGCAACGGCCACCCGTTCCATGAGTCCACGCAGGAGAATTAAAGATGAGAGGCTTCGAACGCCACCTCCATCCAGTGTAAGGATGCGGATCGGTTTCTCTTCAACCGTCCGTCTTGTGTCAATGGCGGCGTGGCTGAGAGATATACCAGTCATTGTGGACGAGTAGCGGTCAAGAATGAATTACGATGGCCCCTCGTGTTGAAACTGATTCGCAAGTGAACGATGCCTCAGCTTCGGTTAAGAAGATCATTTATAGTAATCCACCTAGGTTAGTGACAAGCTATACTGTCTCGTATAAGTCACTCACGTCTCAGCTTCGGTAAAACAAATGAGACGCCCAGTGCTGTGTTGTCCCACAATTAAACTCGAACATTACGTAATTAGGCCCAGCTGACAAGTAAATGGTGGATTCTACTCGCACTCCGTCAACAATTCGTTCCCAGGCTTGAACTTCTTTAGACGCGTAGAGAATTTCACCAAAGACACCCCACAAGATTCCATCCATGACCTTCTGCAGGTGCCGCTGACACTGGTCTTACCTGGACGCTGAGATGGCATATTTGGAACTAGCTGTGTATCCACGAAATCTCACTCTCAACGCGACATGAAGCGCGACATGAAGCGCTTTTTCAACAAGTATCGGTTGCCACTGCATGTTTCTCTCCTCCATACATTCAACAGGAACCACTGGATGTCTTCGTGGATAATGTGAAATCTTGAGGCAAGTAAAGACTGTCACCTATGCCTTTTGAACATTGGCATGCTCCAAGATGACAGTCCTATGAGGTTTGCTCCAGCTACCGAGGGGCATGGAGCGGATGCTGAAGAGGCATTCAAGAGGTGCGACATGCATTCTCTTTTGATGGGACAGACATTGTGTCCGGGTTTTATGACAATTTAGTCCAAATCTGGAATGCAGTTACTAGGGAGATTGAGTGGGTACTAGAGGCACACTTGACTTATGTTTCTTCCGATGGATTCTCTGCTGATAGGACAAACGTGACGTCCGACTCTTACGGCAACACAATCCAAGTTCGGAATGCAACTACTGGGGAGAGACAGCGCATGCTCGAGTCATTGAACGGTGTATCATAAGATATGGGTGGTGTCCGGCTCATGGGCGACAAAGCAATCCGTATCTAAGACACCCTCACCAGAAAATCAACTTCCTAATCTGAATCCTGCCCATTGCCAGATGTAACCAGAGTTTCCCAAGCGAGGCCAGTTTCGACTCTTCTCCCCAGAAATAGATTCATCTCCGGACAGGTAGTGAATTCCGACAGACCGGCTAGATGAGGCCTGTTGGATATTCCCAGAATTCCGCCACGTTTGGGCAACTGCTTCCTCTGGCTTGAAAGGTGATCGCTTACGGATACACAAATTGTGTGTTAGATCTTGCTTCATCTGCGTTCTGATCACCCCACGTAACGCCTTCTTGATGGTAAGCATGTCACTTGACAATTTAAAACATCAGCCATAGTAACACCCAAAAGGATGTGCAATCAAGAATTTACAGAGCTATTAGAGATATTATATTACCATAAAGGGCTGAATCGCCTGGTGATGGATGAGGTGTGCCAATTTCATCGATTTTCTTTTGTTCTCTCTAGTTGATTTGGTTGAAAGCATCCCATCCCTTCGCTTAATATAGGAATGGGGGCATGACTTTCGCACAGAATTCTGTCGTTTCGTTTTTTATCCATCTTCAAACACATCATCCCTTACCTTCATTATCGCCACTCTTTCGATACCATCTAGGTCCGGTATCTTTAAGATCCTGCACAGACTCTGCATGTGGCAGACATTCATGGATACATTGACATGCTTTACGCCCACCATGGCCGGCCATCTTCTGGGATTGTCTATTGCCGCAGGAGAGCGACATGCGATGCACTAAATTCCACACTGTTCCCGAGGTGATGCGAGTGACGAAAAAGAACGCGCGTCCTGATCCCCACAAATGCTCACAGGCTGATTAATAATATGTGAAGTTCATGCTTTTATCATTCTAGTGTCTACCCCTCAGCCGTTCCTTGCGCAAACCCTTAAACTTTATTCTTGTTAATGAGGCGACACTACTAGAAAAGTGGGAGGATAGTTGAGATGAGAGATAATAAAATGTCGTCTTTTAATTGTAAATATCAACCTTCAATAGGCACGAGAAACAGCTACGGGAAAGCTAGCGTAGTGTGCGCTTCAGACACTTAAGTCGGCATCTCGGCTCTCACCAATGGCATCAGCCGACAATTATGTAATTGTAGCCACGTGCACGGACCCTCTTTCCGCGTCATGCGTTATTGAACATGCCGAGCCAGCAGAAACTCCGAGTGACACCAAATGTAGCCATCGCCCACCAGTTGGCTGGAATGACAGATAGCCGTTACAGTAATGATATTATAACCGCAGGAAAGGCCCACGCGGAATCTGGATTGAATATAGTGAGACGACACCGCTGGAACAGTGGGAGGGGAAAAAATGAGGAGGGCACGGGTTCAAGCATTCTATCCAATGTCCTGGAATTCTTGTAGTCACAACTCATCCAGGTAAATGGTTTGAAGACAGTCCTTTACTAATACAGCGTGAGTATACATTGTCAGTCAGTATATTAGCCCATGGACGAAACTTGCCCAGAGAGAACAACGACAGGACTTTCCTTGTGTATTTATAAAGGTCAACCAAGTACCAGAAACAGCCACGGGAAAGGTAGAAGAACTTTGGCCCCTTAAGCCGACGTTGCGCCAATGGAATCAGGCAAGAACCATGTGATTTGAGTCAGAACGTGGAACATACGTAGGCGGAGAGGAAACTGAGCAGTGCCCGGTCCAACACTAGCGGAAGAGACAGACCTGGTCACAAAGAGGCAGCTGCTGGCCGCGCCTATAGACCGCCTTTCCGAGTCCATTGCAGCAGCTATGGATGAGATCCCCAGGCGAAGTTCCGAATTCGAAGTTGGAAAAGCGGTGATAAGCCAAGTGTCCGGCCCGAGCAATTAGATTCCGCGAAAGGCCGCGTCGCCGTTTTGGTGCCACAGCTCGATTAATACAAATATGCCATGGAAATGTATCAAATTCGTCTCCATTAGGAAAACCTTGTTCGGGTCTGGAAGGATTCAGGTAAGAGCCGCAGCACGGAGTATATGAAGAAGCCTAAACAACCGTAATCCCGAGCACGATGGACATCGGGCGAAGTTCTGGATTCGAAGTTTGAATTGTTGTTTTTATTCTGCAAGGCGCTTGGACAGGCATCTGATGAATTGTTAAGTGACTCTATAGTGATGTATACAAAGTGCTGATGCAGAATCAAAAATTCAGCATCTAATGCTTGTGTGCAGTAGTACCCAAGTGTAGATAAGATTTCAAGTAACAACTTAACAGTTTTTGCGTTACTGGTAAATCCAATAGATATCCTTTTGTCTGAAAGAACAGCGAATGACAATTCTTTATCAGAGAAGTGATAGTTGAGGAATAAGGGGATCAGAGAGACAATTTAATCACACTGTGGAGATTATACTGCCTTGATTTGTGTCTGAAATACAAGCCTATTTAAGTGTTCTAGCTACTGTGATATCTGTCTAATGAGAATGAAAATAGTGGAACAACTCTGGAGTGTTTTAGGAAGTAGGGAGGTGATGTTCTTGAAACGGGGTTAGATACATGTAATCTATTGGAAAAAATCTTCTAACTACTTTGGGTCATCACAGAACTACAGGTTAAATTTGTCAACATGTTTTTGTGTGATGAAACAAGAAAAAAAAGATATGAAATGATTTGATGGAGGGTTTGATCATCCATGACCATCCCAAAAGGGATGCAGGTACTGATGGCTCAGCAAGGGTTCAGTTCCAGTCTGTACATTTTGGAAACGTTCACTAAGTCTTATTGAGTCCTTTCAGTAGCTGTCAATGCCCTTGTGTGATTGACCATGTGTGGACAAATGTGACTGTGTATATGCAGTCATTCATGGGTCTGCGAGGTGTGTGTCATCCTGATTCCTGATTTTGGTCCATGAGTCATAGTGACTGTTCCTTGATCATTGAGTCCTACAGTGAATCAAAAAACTGCCCCAATGTTTGTGCATTTTAGAAAGATTGATATTTTGTGAAGGAGTGACATCAGAAAAAGTTTTGAAAAATTTACATGATATACTAGAACATGTTGGCTATCTACAAACTTAAGAATTCATGTGAGTCCAATCAAAACTCATTGCTCAATAAATCAAACAAAATAATCACTCATTGGGGCAGTTTTTTGACCCTCTATTATTTTTTCAGATTTTCAATGTCACACACCAGTATAAGGTAGGAGTAGGTCATGTGACCTTATTTGTATCAATTTGGCATGTTGTACTTCATTCATTCATCTCCTTAACTCCTTACCACCACTATGAAATCCATCTCTGCAGAAAAGCATTCTTCTGTTGTTTCTCTCTTTAATGCGGGGTATTCCCCTCATCAAATTCAAGCTAGGACTGGCCTGGAGAAGGGTACTATTGGCAGGATCAGTAGGGAGGTAGAGGGGGATAAGGAAAATGTTGAGATTATAAGCATAAGGTCAATTCTTAATTAATCATGATACAGACATTTGGTAGCTAGTATTACTAGTAAGCGCATTGGGGTGGGCAGAGACGCCCGGGCACAATATGGTAATGAGGCACTGTGCACTAATTCTCCTCAGTGTCTGTTAACACTGAGGAGGTAAGAGGACAACTTGATTTAGTGTCCTATATAACTAATTAGTCCCTAGATTAATTTGTTATATAGCTGCATCATACCTCCAGATTTTCAACAGGTTATGGGCCCCACAAGCGAAACAAACTCCTCATCGTCCTTCGCAAAAGGCTACCAAGTTAGCAAGCTAGCAGCTGACAGCTCTAACTGGAGCATATGGAAGAGGCAGACACTCACCATGCTATCAGTGCACAAGGGAGTCAAGTGACACCTGGATGGCCTTGCCAGACTCCCACCTGCGACTCCACAATACCCAGACAGGTATATACTCAGCCAGGACGAAGAAGAAGCCCTGGAGGAAACTGAACGCCGACAGGATGAGTATGAGCGGAGGGAGAATATCATCAAAGCCTAAATACTCACCAGTATCCCTCAAAGCATCACGCTAGAGATCCAAGATGAGGACAAAGTGTTCATGATGTGGAGCAAGCTATGTGCAAAGCATGAGGACAAGGCATTAGCGGTTTGCGTTGATTTGAGGCGCAGGATATATGCGCTGAAATGCAAAGATGAGGTGAATGTGAAGACTCACCTTGAATCCCTGTGGTCAATGCATGAGCAACTGAATGGCATGGGGGATAAGATCGAGGACCAAGACTTCGTTGCATAGCTCCAACATTTTAAGTGTGTGAATTCCCACTCTCTTGGACCCTTTTTTGGTTTGTGTTCTTTCCCAGCTACACATCAAAAATATTTGCATGTTTGATTCCACCCCCCTCCCCTCCCCATCCTCATCACGGATCCCTGAGGCTCACACGGACCCTTTTAGACAACGAATCACCATTAAATCGATATTTTCTGCTCTGCAGTCAACTGGCCGGGCGGACGGGATCATCACGCACGCGTTTTGCCTGAAGAATCGCATCGTTACAAAGAGAGGGGGGAGGGGGGGAAGAGCTGGGGTTAGTCCAGGGGACCCGCCATACCGCACACCGCACAACATGCCACGCCCCCATTCACACAATATTCTAAATATCCTAGACCCTTTTTCTTTTTGGTTAGCATATCGTTTCCGCGACGG